>CABHPQ010161808.1:18766-28936 GCA_902168405.1 Peromyscus aztecus | reverse complement strand
TATCCGACATCTCAGAGGCGCTGGATGCACAGCTGTTGAGCTTTCCAGCAAATTAAAATGGTTCTTTTGTATTCCATGTGTTCTTCCTTCCTGTGGGATTCAATAGTTTACGGGGGATAGCTCAAACATTTTCTTCTTTTGTTTGCTTTGGAGACAGTCTCGCTCTGCAGCCCAGGCTGACCTGGAATTTACAGCCATCCCGCTTCAGTCTCTCGAGCCGGAGACTACGGTGGAAACAGCCACTGGCGCCAGGCCTCTCTCTTTCCTCTCCTGCTCCTTTCTTTGTTTGGTTTTTTGATGTTGTTTTCAACAGAGCTTTGGTATAGGTGAACTGTGTGGCCCAGAAGTTCTGAAACTTCTGGATTCTTAGGTCCAAGTAATCCTCCTGCCTCCTGCCGCAGCCTCCGTAGTGCTGAGATTACATGCAAGAACCACACTAGGCTTTTCATCCACTCTCTTTCTCCTCCCCTCCCTCCTTCCCCCTCCCCCTTCACTCCCTCTCCTTCCTTTCTTTCTGAGACAAGTATCACCATATAGCCCAGGTTATCTTCAAACTTGAAATCTTCCTGCCTCAGCCTCCCCGGAGCAGGGACTACAGATGTGGCTCCCACTCTTGGCTCTCTCTCTCTCTCTCTCTCTCTCTCTCTCTCTCTCTCTCTCACACACACACACACACACACACACACACACACACACCACCATGGTGATTTACATTAAACTATAGTCTGAGATTGTTGTCGTCTACTGAAACACAGGGCAGTTGGAAACACAATTCCTTGATTCGTTGTCTAGGCCCGAGACTGCCTTTGTTTCTGATGTAAGCTGTTGTCTGTGTCTCTGGCTAGTTCTTGGGTCTTCTCTCCCGTGGCTGACAGTAATCTGATCCTTGCTTGCTGTCAGTCTGCAGTTTACCAGCAGCTTCACTGATTCACATTGGCTGTTGTTGACCAGCTGGTGGCTGGCGTGCATTTGTATGTATGTACACGCACATGCGTGTTGCTAAGCAGGTTTACTGGCATTGGCACAGCCCCTTCTTCCTGCCTGTCTGAGCATTGCCAGAGCAAGACTTTGGTTTCTTTGGCCTGCCACACGCTGTTTTGAGAGGAAGGCTTCCTGCCCCCTCTTTCTCTTCCTCTCTCTCCACGTCTTACTGTCTTTTTTTCATGTACCGAGTTCTGTAAAGGCCAGGAGTCAGTGATGCCGTAGGATAGTGGGTGGAGGACTCCACATAGCTGTGGGAAATCATGAGGTTGTCATGAGGAGACCAACTGAGTCAGCGTCCCACAGGAGTAATATTAGAAAACCTTTGACCTGTTGAACTTTATGAAGAAACCAAGTCAGGTTATAGGCCTAAATTGATGGCATCTTTGGCCTCAGTTGCCCCTTAGACATCAGATTTCCACAGGGTAAACAATAAAGGCAACATGATAAAAGTTATCTCTTCTGTCCATGTTATGTACATAAATCTAAGTGAAGCAGGCCTTAGCCTTGAGATTATTCAGGCCTTTAGGTTCCTTAACTAAGACTTGAGAGAAGAAGACAAATAAGCAAAACATGCTTAGCAAAGACCCTGGTTTTGACATTAGGAAATGACCACATTGACCCCTGGACTTCTAGGACTATCTGAGTGACAGTTTCAGCTCCCTGGACCAGCTCCCTTTGCTTTCAAATTGGCGATTACCTGGCCACTATTCTGACTCCTCACTGAGATGTGGATCAGTGTGGGTACTCAGTAACCATCATCACAAGTCCCCTGCAGAAGGTTTGTCCTTGACCTCAGCATAGGCACACTCAGGAGGGGACCTGCTGAAGCCCTCTGTATAGGAACCAGCTTTGGCTGAACAAGTGTTTGGCTTAGAAATTTCCTCTTTCTCTATCTTCCAAAAATCACTTTGAATTAACTTCCATGAATGAGGATTTAATATGAGGTCAGGTGTCCAAGACTTTAAATCTGCTTGGTCCCCAAACTGTCTTCTCAGCCACAGTGACTAGGTTGTGATTTCCAGAGGAGGAATGTTTGATCTCAAGCAAGGGAAAGTATCTCTTCAATGGGAGTCAGGAGAACCTGTTTGAAGGACGTAAAGTAGGCTAACAGAAGACAAAAGGAACAGCTTAGGACACAGGGCAGGTTTAAAGATCCATGCTACAAGCCAGGCCTGGGGGACACACCTGGAACCCCAGTACTTAGAAAGCGGAGGCAAGATTGCTGGTTCAAGGACAGCCTGGCCTATGTAGGGAACCCCTGACTCAAAACACAAAACAAAACCCCCAAAATAAGCTAAAGATCTAAGTCATAGGAGCGTGTGCTTTATCAGATCCCACAGGCCCCACCAGGAGGATGCTAGGCCTTGAGGATGTATGTGTGTTGAAGCACTGTGGTCCAGATGGAGAGCCCAGAGGACATGGTACACTCAGGCCCTCAGCACCCTGAGTGGTCCAGGACTGAGAGGAAAGGGAACCAGGCTGCTACAGAAGAAAGGGGACTGGAACCCAGCAGCAGAAGTGACTGCAAAACTGAACTTCAGGCTGTACGTGTGTTTGAACACAGCCATCTCCACCCGATGCATTATATATTCCCAGAAGGCATGGGATTGTTTTTTCTCTCACCGTGATTTCAATTTGGCCCGTGTCACAGGCATTCATTGGTTACACCCCACTGACTTTTGTCAGCCACCACTTGGCTTTCACAGTTGGATTCTCTCCAGCCCTGGGACGGGCCCTGCAAGGGTCAGATCCTCATGGCTACTGTGCACAGCGCAGTACCTTGTGCTGTAGAACATTCAAAGGCCTGTTTATTACATGTGCCTTTGTTATTGTCTTAGCTATTCTTATTTTAAGTCTAGAAAGTATCAGGCACAGGGGTGCACAGCTGTAATCCGAGTTCTCAGAAGAGCCGCAGAGGCAGGAGGGTCACTGCAAGTCTGAGGACAGCCTGATCTGTAGAGTGAGTTCCTGGCCGCCAGAACTACATGGCGGGGCCGTTTGTTTGGGTTTTAAATGCCATCCGCTTGCTTGCCTTTTTACTGTAGGCTACGTGGTAATCCCTTCCCCAGCTAAATGATTGCACTCAGAGGTTTAGAACTGAGTGCCTAAGTTAGCAAACTCCATACATAGGCAGATGGGTGAAAAAAATCACCAAGAACTGCCGTGGTCAGAAAGTGCCTGTGGGGGAAGTGGTCATGGCCCAGCTGTCTGGGCTCTTCTAACCTGTATGTGATTATAGACTCTTCGATGGCATTTCGTTAACTACATATGTACCTAAAGATTTTCTGGATAGATGTAATGGTGCATGCCTGTAATCTTAGCACTTGGGAGGCTGACACAGGAGAATGGCCCCCAGTTGGAGGCCAGTGTGCACTACAGAGTCAAATCCTATCTCAAACAAAACTGAACAAAAAGCCCCACCAAATTTAGAAAAAATAAATAAATATTGCATTAAAATGTTATCTTATCTTGATTACCTTGGATACATCCTGCATTTCATTCCTTCAGTGAGTTCTTCCTCGCATTCACTCTAGGCCCATACACCAAGCCCTGCCCAGTCCCTTTTCTGACCAAGTCTCACACTGTAGAAGCCTGGGTCTCACTGCATCGGCTAGGCTGGCTGCCAACTCTCAGTCTTCTCTCGCTCAGCCTCCCGAGTGCTGGGGTCACAGGCATGAACAGTCACACCCACCCAGCCCAAGCACTCTGAGAGATGTGCTTTTTAATTGACACAGTAATTTATAGGGTGCAAATATTTAAAGATGAGTTCCGAGTAAATGGCGTATCCATCACCTCAGGTACTTGTCATAGCTTTGTGTTGGGAGCATTGAAAAACCTCCTCAACTAGCTCTTTAGAAGTAATTATCAATGTCAATGATTGTTACTGTACACCAACCTCTTTCTAAGGGATTTCATAATGCCTCATTTTGGGGAACTGACTTGAACTAAACTGAACTATGCACAGCAACAGGAATAAGCCCCAACTTACTTTGTTGGTCCCAGTTCATTTCTTCATCTCTACCTGTCTCTGTCTGTCTCTGTCTCTCTGGTCTACAACACCCCTCCTGCCCCCCATTGCAGCTATTCCCTCAGTTCCTTAGGCCTCACTTTTTTTTTTTTTAACTTTTTGAGATAGTCTTGCTATGTTGTAGACCAGGCTGGCCTCAAACTTGTCAGTGATCCTCCTGCCTCAGCCCTTTGAGTGCTAGGATTGCAGACATGTGCCAACAAACATGTCTAGCCGTGGTCTCAATTTTTTTGTTTTGTTTTGTTTTTTGAGACAGGGTTTCTCTGTGTAACAGTTCTTGCTGTCCTGGAACTTGCTTTATAGACCAGGTTGGCCTCAAACTCACAGAGATCTGCCTGCCTCTGCCTCTCAAGTACTGGGATTAAAGGTGTGCACCACCACTGCCTCCTGTCTGTGGCCTCAGTTTTTAAAATAAATTTACAACTGAATTCAAGTTGGAATCAAGTTGGTATACAGATTGAAACAAATATAACCTGTGAACTGAATTGAAAATATTTCAGGACCACGTTATAATTCAGGAAAGAGCTCATTGCTTGACTATTATATCTCCCCGATTCTGGGAGAAAAAAAGAAAGTGGGAATAATGGATTTTGAGAAGTGTCTCATAGACCTCATCCCCTCTCAGCGCCTCGGCTCTAATCTGTAGTTTGAAGGACTGAATATCAACAGCCTATGTAAATAATCATTTTTTTAGAAATGTTATTTTGAAAAAATGTAACTTTAATACTGAACTGAGGGAAAGGTCTTGTTTGTTAGTGTGGTATCTATTTTCAAATAATGTTTTGTTTGTTTGTTTGTTTAGGGAACTCAGAAACAAGGCAAACATCCAGTTCGGAGAGAATGGAACAACCATATCTGCTGTCAGCAATAAGGCATATGTTTTTGAACGAAACCAATCAGTTGGCGACCCTAACGTTGACTTGATTAGGACAATAAATATTCCTCTGTTGGTAAGTAGGCCTTGTAGTATCTTAGGTTTGCAGAAGGGAAAATGGCAAGCCTGATAGGATTCTATGTAATTTAAAAGCTATTATTTTATGATAAAATGTAGATATTACGGGGCGGGGGAGGGGTGGCTCATCTTGCTTAGCATGACAAGTCCCTGAATTTAATTCCAATGCCACCAAAAACAAACACAAATAAAAATGGACATGCACAAAGACTTTGATTTGTTTCTGTGTGTGGCCCTCCTGGCCTCCAGCTTGCTACATCAATTCTCCTTCATCTGCCTCGTGTTTGAATTATGGGCACACTCCAGCGGCAATGCCTAGCAAGCCTTTCATGGATATGTACTTTATTAAGTATGTAGATACACTTTTTTCTCAGGTCTGTAAAACAAGGTCCTTTCAAAAGTCATTCAAAGATTAGGTCTCTGGAATTTTTCCTTTGTGTTCAGGATTAGCATTTACGCAAATAAGTAGCGAATTTTTTGGTATGTATGCCATCCTGAGACCTAGAGTTCTCCTCTCTTGAAACTGGGTCTCTTGTAGCCCAGGCTGGCCTACCACCTTGTAGCCCAGGCTGGGTTTGTTTTTTTAATTTGGTGCTAGGGATCAAACGCTGGACTTCCTGAATGGCTGGGTGCTGCTTTACCCAGGGAGCCACATCCCTAGCTCTCTAGGGAACTTCCTTAATCCCTTACACCAACCTCCTCTGAGGCTCCCACACTCAAGTGTCTGCTGCTTGACACTGATGGGCCCAGGGCCTAAATCTTGCTTTGTCCTGCTGCTAAAGATGTAGAAAGTTTAAAGGCTCAGCCACCAGTCTGCTCCAGGGGAAGTGGAGCCACCTCGTGGCCAAAGGTCTCTATGTGTTTATAAGATCTCTGTGAATGGGAATTCTAAATTCTAAAGGTTACAATAAAATGGATTGAAGACCTGACCTAGTGGTCCCAGCCTGTAATCCCAGATCCTTTCCGAGGCAGAAACTGGAGGATTAAAAAGCTCAGACTGGGCTCCAGAGTGAGTTCAAGGTTAGTCTGGGCAACTTAGTGAGACTGTCTCAAAATGAGACCATCTCAAAATTTACAAAATGGGACTGGGACTCAGGATAGAGATCAGTGGTAGAGGGTTTATCTACCATGTGCAAGGCCATGAAGACACACACACACACACACACACACACACACACACACACACACACGCGAGAAAGGACTGTAGCTGAACTCTTGCTCCACACAGGCAGGGGAGTCACTGGTTGGATTTTCTGATGAGTCTCAAACATTTCCATCTCAGATTCTGGCCCATTCTGCTGAGGGGCAGGAAGAGAGCCAGGTTGGTATTTTGGAGGGGTCACTGGCTAACCTGCCTCTGCTCTGCAGACCGTTGTGGAACTGGCCCAGCTGCCCCTCCTCCGGGAGATCATCGAGGCCATGCTGAAAACCTACCAGCAGAAGCTGTTTGTGACCCACACTGTGCACGAACTGCTCTGGGGCTACAAAGATGAGATCTTGTCCCTCGTCCATATTTTCAAGCCTGACGTCTCCCCTAACTTTGGCCTGTTCTATGAGGTAAGGTTTCTTCCTGGAACCTCCACTTCAGCTCACAATGGGAAGAGGGCAAGTAGGACAGAGTGCATCTTGAGTCTGGCTTCCTTGTAGGTGAAGGCCAAAATTGCCTGGAGTTCTAAATATTTCTAAAAGTCTGTGAAAAATAAGACAGTGGTTCTGGGGCGGGAGGGAAGACACTGTAGTAAAATGAACAGTCGGTAATAGATAAAATTCACCCCAGGAGTAAAGCATTACGGTAGGTGTGGAGCGGTCTGCTCATCTTCCGGCTCGAGACTCCAAGGTCTCCTGCTCAAAGCATAACGGTCAGTAGCGTTTCACTTCCTCTCCTGCAGAGGGCAAGCCTTAAGGGTTGACAAAACCTCCAGGCTGTTCAAACACAATTATCAGCAAGTTTTAAATACGACTTCTCTGAGAGAATGGGTCCCGGAAGTCGAGTCTCACCACCATTGTGTCCTTCATTCCGGGAGAGCAGCCTGAACACTTGCTCCCTAGAATGTCCCGCCTCACAGGAACACAGCTTTCACGGGGTAACTTGAGGATCAGAGTACACTCAAATCATCACAGTCCTTCAAAAGTTTTTTTTTTTATTTTAGTGCTTATGTTTTATCATTTTAAAAATTGTGATATTCACTCACTTTCAGAAAAATGGAACTAATGATGGGGACTATGTTTTTCTAACTGGAGAAGACAATTACCTCAACTTTACTAAAATTGTGCAGTGGAATGGAAAAACGTAAGTCCCGTAAGATTTTCTGGTGTAAGTTTTTTCATTTTTCATTTAAATAGACTATGCCTTTCCCCACCCCCTAATTTAATATTGGGGATGTTGCCTAATGGTGGAGCATCTGCCAACCATACACAGAGTCTGAATTTGATCCCAGCAATGAGAAAGAAGTTGGTGTTTATCTTTTGGATAAAGAGGTAAATGTTCTTAAAATTATTTCTTTAATAGTCAAGATGAGGTAAAAATACCCTGAGAATTAGTATCGATGATTTGTAGGCTTTACCACAACCAGATCTGAAATAGAAGCCATGGAGTAGCCGGGTCTTCCTTGGTAGTTGTGGTCAAACACTCTCACACCAGTGTTCATTTGGTGGCAGGGGACAGCCCATCTCTCTTAACTTCACGAGTGTGGATTAAAGTTTATATTACTTTTTCTAAAGATGAAATTCATTTGAAGTCTGTATTATAATATTTCAAATAAAACATTTTATTACCTTATTTTTGTTTTATACCCAAACACTTATTTTCTAGCCTTTTAATAATAATAAGGTGGCTCAAGTCTTTTATATTCATGATATAATTATAGGTACATTTGTGATATATTATTTGACATGTCTGAACTTATTTTTACATTCTTTTCTATGCTTAGATTTTTATGATTAATATTTTTTCATTTTTCTCACTTTTCCTTCCAAATAAGACAATAATTTTACCTGTTTCTTAACATACACATCTTTGCACCTTAATTTTGTTTTTGAGATATAGTCTAACTATGTAGCCCTAGCTGGGTTGGAACTCCATATGTAGACCACAGAGATCCACCTGCCTCTGCCTCCTAAGTGCTGGGATTAAAAGAAATGTGATACGATGGTTTTTATTTTATTATGTTTTTTTTGCCTTATTTATTTATTTGTTTGTTTGTTTGTTTGTTTGTTTGTTTGTTTTTGACAGTACTGGTCTTTAAACTAAGGCCTTGTATGTGCTGAAGCCTCTATCACTGAGGTATGCCCACAGCTCCTTTGTTTTGTTTTGGGGATGAGTCAAAGCTCTGTATCCCAGCCTGGCCTGGAGCTCTTGCCCTCTCTGCCTGGCTCCCCCGATGATGGGATTGCAGCTGCGCACCACAGCGGCTCTCCATTGACTCTCAGCATTTGTCTTATCTTTGACCGTCTGTGGTTTTACAGAAGTGCATCCAGATTTGGATTTATGTTATGTTTGGTTCGGTTTGGCCCTGGGGCACACCTCTAATCTGAGGCCTCCAGTCTTTCCGAGATTTGGGTAAACTCAGCAATTATCTATTTACTTGACTGGCTGGCATATCCCGGAGTCTTGCTACAAGTGGTTGGGATTTAGGCCAAGTGATCCAGGTTCTTGGTATCTTATTCAAAGCGTTGAAACAAGCACATGTAGATTTGAAAAATAGCAAGGAGACTTTATTCAAAGCAGAATGACCAGCATGAAATGATGTTGTTGAGAAACCCAGCAGGCCACACGAGAGAAGGCCACATGAGAGAAGGCCACATGAGTGAAGGCCACACGAGAGAAAATCACATGAGAGAAGGCCACATGAGTGAAGGCCACACGAGAGAAAATCACATGAGAGAAGATCACATGAGTGAAGGCCACACAAGAACCCAGATGATTGTTTGGGACTTTCTTTTTTGGTTCAGGAAGTCGTATGATTGCTAAGGATCATAGTGTATGTGGGTGTTGTTTTTTTGTTTTGTTTTTTGTTTTATCTTGATTGATAGATTGTTTTATAACCTCTTTTCTTCTCTCATGTTCCATCCCATAATGTATCTGACTGTAATCATATGTAAGTCCAACTCTACCTAGGCATAAGATAATATATAGGGGATTCTCCCTAAACTAGCACTTAGAGGACCAGATCAGCCCACTGCCCATGGTTCAGGATACACTGGAATGGAAATAAGGAATTAGTAATGCGTTGCTAAGGAAGTAACTGATTTCCATTGCTTAAGTGCAGCCTGATGCAAGTCAGGGTCCCAGGTTGCCAGCAGGTTGCCTGATGATTTTATGAATACGCGCGAGTGTGTGTCTGTGTGTGTGTGTGTGTGTGTGTGGCCCAGCCAGTAGTGTCCGGGTTTCTAGTCACTGTGCTCGTCTGCCTCAGTCCCGTTTCCCCACCTCATAGCCTCTGAATTCCTAGTCACCCAGTCTCTGTGTCTTGATTATTAAAATTTTCATTTTCGGATCTTGTATTTATGTAAATTCCCTAGAACTGTCTTCTAATTCACGAGTTTTCTCTTCAGCTACAGTCTAGAGTTTTACCCCTGTTGATTTTTTACAAAACATTTTTTTGTATCCAAGTTTTCTATTTTTTCAATCTTCTTGATTTTGTTTCATTTTTTTCTTCTTTTAATATTGTCACTCACTGACCTCTTTTTTTTTTTTTTTAATGGTATTGGAGACCAAACTCAGAGCCTCATGCACATCAGCCAAGAGATACACACTAAGCTGCACTGTTAAGCTCCACTGTTTTCTATGTAATAGAGGTTTATTTTATATGTATGACTGCTTTGTCTGCATGTGAGCCTGGGCACTATGTGTGTTTCTGATGCCCACGAGGCCCCAGGGTATTAGATTTCCTGGAATTGAAGGTACAGAGGGTTGTGAGCCATCCTTTGGATGCTGGGACCCTAACCCAGCTCCTCTAAAGAGCAGCCAGTGTTCTTAAACCCTGAGCCGTCTCTCCAGCCCCTAGCCTCCGTTACTCTTAAGAATGTTAGCATTTCACTTTGTGATGCTAAGCACACATTTATGGAATTAGCCTGAATTCACTTCTGTGTGACGTTGTTTTCTGTCCTTCATGTTTCAATTAAAAAAATGACTTGCACAATTGTTTCAGTTGGGCAGCTAGTCTGGTTGGTGTGTGTGTGTGTGTGTGTGTGTGTGTGTGTGTGT
>CABHPQ010161808.1:0-18756 GCA_902168405.1 Peromyscus aztecus | reverse complement strand
GTGTGTGTGTGTGTGTGTGTGTGTGTGTGTGTGTGTCTGCTTTTCTGTCTCTCCCCTCATCTCTCCTTATGTACCAGTCGGCCTCCATGTAGTCCAGAACCAGTGTACAAGGTGTGCCTCCCACCATGACAACGGAGAAATCCAGGGACAGCTTAGTTCAGGTTCTGCTGTGAGGTGATTTCTGAGTCTTCCAACTCTCCAGCCAACACCAAAGCCCACGTAGCGGGGAGATGCTGCTTTCTTTGGCCTCTTTTGATGAGAGGGAGTCTCTGCTCCTTGGACCCTGATTCAAGCCCTTGGTGGAACACTCTCTCTCCTTATTAACACAGAAATGGACCCCTGCTGCTTTCTCATGGCTTCCAGCGTGCAGAAGAGCATCAGTCTCGCTCTGCTTACCACTGTATACGTACCATCTCTTTGTCTAGGAAGATGTTCGTTTGTGTTCTGAATGTGCTCTGGGCTCTCTGAATGTTTTCCTTCCATGTTTTATCATCCTTTATTTCCTGTTTTCGCTTTGCAAACACCCTCAGTGCAGGAACTCAGAGAACTGTCTGGACCTAAAATTGGGAGGACTGCTATTTACTCTTTGCCCTCTCTTTTGTGTCAGTCCAATCTGACTGTTATAACCAATTATCATAGGCCACATGACTTACAAAAAGCAGGAATTTATTCTTCACAGTTCTGTGTGCTGAGCAGTCCGAGACCAATATCCCAGAAGCTCTGATGCTGGGGGAGGTGGGTGGGAGTGAATGCAGTTCCTTACAGGGCCATCTTCTTTCGCTGGGGGTGGGGATATGGTTCCTTACAGGGGCCGTCTCCTCACGATGGTGGGGTAGGGGTGGGATGCAGTTCCTTACAGGGGCGTCTTCTCACTCTAACTTCATACACGTGGTGGAAGGGCTGAGCTGGTCCCTAGGGTCTCATCTAAGGTCACTAGTCTTATGTCAGGGCTCCCCTCTCATGACCTGATCACTCCACAGAAGCAGGGTTTCAACATAAGGACCTGGAGGGATCGTGACTGTGTAGTCCACTACATGTACCAGTATTCAAGCATGCTATCTCAATTGTGCTTTCAATGTGCAACACCAACTCAGCATTAGCGTTTCTTGTTGTGCTAGGCAAGTCTGTTATTTTTGGAAGTGAGAACTGTTGAGAGAGTAGTTAATGGTCTCTCATGAATATTAAAGAACGGGATATATCTATCCAAAGCCCATCTGTCCCTGGCCTAGCTGTGAGCAAGGCTGTTATTAATGCCTGCCTGGGTTACTGCCGTAAGGAAATCAGTATTTCTATTGTTGTTGTGTTTGTATATGATGTGGGATAGGGGTGGGGGGGGCAAGTGTGCTCCAGTGTGCATGCAGAGGTCTAAGAACAACTTCATGGCCTTGGTTTTTTCTCCTCCACCTTTACATAGGTTCCAGAAATTGAACTCTGGTTGTGAGTCTTACAGACCAGAGTCTTTTTCCACTGAGCCATTTTGTTGGTCCCTAAATCAGTATTTCTAAACACCATGCAGGATGCACTTCTTTTGGAGGAAGGGAACAGGAATTTGTGGCTGGTGTCTTTATCAAAAGTGGTTTTGGTTTGGAGCCTACTTTTCCTCCCTCTGTTCTAGTTCCTGGCTCTTTTCGTACCTGCTTATGGATAAGATGCTGAGGTCGCCAGCCCCTCTAAAACCTGGAAAGCTACTGACCATTAAGAGATGCTACAGTCCAACTTGATCGTCTTTAGTCCTTCTTGTACTTATCAACCCTAGGTCGCTGGACTGGTGGACCACAGACGAGTGCAATATGATCAACGGGACAGATGGGGATTCTTTTCATCCACTGATAACCAAGGACGAAGTCCTCTATGTCTTCCCGTCTGACTTCTGCAGGTAGGAGCTTTAAACACGGTCTTTGACTGCAGGACAAAGTGTGAGGGACAGAAGCGGATCCGCTCATCGTGCATGGGAATGCACATACATGTACTGTGACATGCCGGAGGCACACTGAGAGAGAATGGCCTGTCATGGCTCACAGCATGGACTCCGCAAGGTAGCTGTTGATTTGGTCTTAACATTAGTACTTGCAGCTGTGTGGCCCTGGGCACGTTATTTAACCATTCTACCTCCCGTCCCGCCCCGTCCCCTCCCCTCCCCTCCCCTCCCCAGCCCTCCCCTCCCTTCCCTCACTCTGTCTTTCTCTCTGTCTTTCTGTATTTCTTATTTATTTATAGATGTATGTATTTATTTATTGGAGACAGGGGCTCATGCATCTCAGGCTGGCTTCAAACCTGCCAGAGGCCCTGATGCAGCTTCTGATGACCTTGAACTTCCCACCCTCCTACTTCCACCCCCCCCCCCCCCCCCCCCACCCCCCCACCCCGGTGCTACACTTACAGATGTGAGCCACCACACCCTGTTTGTGCAGAGCTGGGATTTGAACTCGGGTCTCCACGGGTGCTAGGCAAGCATTCTGCCAGTAAGCCCCATTCCTACACTGACTTTGTATTCTTCCCTCCTATCAGGTCGGTACATATAACTTTCAGTGGTTTTGAGAGTGTGGAGGGATTGCCTGCTTTTCGGTATAAAGTGCCTGCAGAAATACTAGCCAATACCTCCGAGAATGCCGGCTTCTGTGTACCCGAAGGGAACTGCATGGACTCAGGCGTGTTGAACGTCAGCATCTGCAAGAATGGTAAGACCTTCTAGAGAGGTCATGGTTACAGGCAACTAGAATGCAGACAGATTCGGGGTGTGCAACGAAGAATTTGTCACCAACCTGATATATAGTGCAAGGCCAACCTTTCAAGAATAATATTTTGGCATATGCCTGCAGTCCCAGGACCAGACGGCAGAAGCAGGAAGATAGTGAGCTCAAGGCCAGCCTGGGCTACATCGCTGTCCCCTGTGTGGATGATGATACCTGTCAAAAAATTTAAAAATTACTAGTTTTGGTAACACACGCCTTGGCTAAGATTCCCAAAGATTTTGAAGCAGATTTAGTTTTAAACTGTTCTGAGTTTCCCAGTGTTTCTTTTCTCTTTAATTTGAATGTATTATTATTGGTATGTGTATAATGGGTGAGCACACATGCCATGGAGCACATGTGGCTGTCAGGATACTCAATGGAGTCAGCTCTTTCTTCACACCTTTATGTGGGCCCCCAAGAGCTACCTGGGGTCTTCAGGCTTGTGTGGCTACCCTCTGAGCATCTTGCTCTACCTCTCATTTCCTGATACCCCAGCTCTCCGTTCCTTTCCATGAATGAGGGAGAATCATCAACGCCGCAGCTGACAAAGGGGTCTTCTTTGTCTTGAAGGTTAATTTATATACAATATATGCATGTTATAATATATGCATATATCATAATATATATTTATATATAATTTTTATTTTCTGTGCATTAGTGATTTTGCCTTCATGTATGCCTGTGTGAGGGTGTCAGATCCCCTGGAACCGGAGTCATGGACAGTTGTGAGCTGCCATGTGGGTGCTGGGAATCAAACCCTGGTTCTCGGGGAGGGCAGTCAGTGCTCTTCACTGCTGAGCCATCTCTTGAGTCCCAATGGTTTACTTCAACAGTGAGATGTCACAGCAGAATTGCCCACAGGGCCTTACCTGACAGGTGTGCAGTGTCCTCTTTTTCTGGTTTTTGCTTTTGGTTTTGTTTGCTTTGAGGAAGGTCTTACTGTGTAGCTCAGCCTGGCATCCAACTCTCCATCCTTATGTCTCAGCCTTCTGGGTCCTGGGACAATGGGCACAGCTTAATATCTTCGTCTTATTGAGAAGGCCGGACAAATATCATGGCAGTCTGTCCTAATAACTCAGCTAAGAACTAGGCATCAGTCCCTGCTTCTGGGAACTGAGCAGGCAGTTTCTGAGGACACAAAGGACAATCAATCCTCAACGCTCCTCACAGCAGGGACAGGGGAGATAGGACATGCCAAGCCCGGGCCACTGAGCCAGCCCCACAGTCAGCAGCTCAAGATAATACCAAATAAGGACAAAGCTTGGGACTTGTCCAGGCCTGCCCGTTGTTTGTGAATAGGTTTCCAGTGCTCCTGTTTGGGCTTAACTCAGCTTGACCAGGAATTGGGAATGGCACTCTTCAATGTGTCTTCTAAGCAAGGAAGCATAGAAACTAACAGAACCATGAGCATGGCCGGCCTTGAACTGCTAACCCTCCTGCCAAGTGCAGGGCTGACGGGCATGTGTGACCATGAATAACAGGGGAGACTCTAAACTGTTCTCACAGTATGCTGTCCAGGAGAACAAGGTCCATTGGTGTAAAACGGTCTGTTTTTCTTTCCTCAAAATCAAAAGCCAGGCATGATAGTAGTGTATGCCTGTAATCTTAACGCTTGGGAAGCAGAAGCAGGAGGAATTCCGAGAGAGTTCTGGGCCAGCCTGGTCTATGGAGTGAGTTCCAGGCCAGCCTGAGCTACAGAATAAGACCCTGTCTCAAACAAACAGCGAAACCCCAAACAGAGCAACAGCAGCACAAACTTCATAGTCAGTCGGGGGTGCTCTGAGGAGGGACCTTCTCAGCCAGGGAGAACACGTCCTACACAGCTACCAGTGCCTGGGAAATTTTGGTCCTGTTTGGGAACCTCAGCTTCTTCAAGAGCAAAATGAGGATAAGGGCTTTCGTTTTCTACAGTGACTTAGAGCATTGCTTAACACAGACAAATAGATAAAAAGTATACTTATAGCTTCAGTAACGGGTTAAGTATAAATGTGACCAGGACTGTGGTGTAAGATATACAGTAAAATTATGTGGGACACATCAGGTGGTGGAAAATGCAGTGTAAATATTGGACCGGGAGTTACGGAGAGGGAGTGAGCCTGGCCAAGCTTGCTTGGGTATGGCTTTTCTTTTCCCTTTAGGAACCAATTTTTGTGGTCAGGAACTGTATACTCATTTGTCGGGCAGTGGTGGCGCACGCCTTTAATCCCAGCACTCAGGAGGCAGAGGCAGGTTGATCTCTGTGAGTTCGAGGCCAGCCTGGTCTACAGAGCGAGTTCCAGGACAGGCTCCAAAACTACAGAGAGAAATCCTGTCTCGAAAAACCCAAAACGCCAGCACCTCATTTCTCTGTCCCTTACCACACAGGTGCGCCCATCTTCATGTCTTTCCCGCACTTTTACCAAGCCGATGAGAAGTTCATTTCTGCCATTAAAGGCATGCGCCCAAACAAGGAAGAGCATGAGACATTTGTGGACATTAATCCTGTGAGTACACACTTCCTCGTGTCTTATTGTGCATGCGCAGGTTCTCTTGGTCCAAAGCATGGAGAGACACACTGCCTTCTGTGGATATTCAAGGGGGCGGAAGGAGATCGAGTGCGCTGTGGCCCGAAGCCTCTAATGGGAAGTCCTGACTCCATGGATGCCGTCTGCAGAAACCAGCAAACCCGCTTTAAAGGAGAGAAAGGGAGCTGAGCAAAGCCATGGGGCCAGGGACAGAGCCCAGTGATAGTACTGACCCAGCCTGCCTGAGGCCCTAGGTACAATCCAGCATAACAAAACGAAATGAAAACAGCAGTACAAATTCAGTCACCAAAACCAGCTGGGGCCGGACCCAGGTAACCTGGTCCGTCTGCTGTTGGACACAAATGCCTTTCACCTTCAGAATTACAGATCAGTTGTGTACTCTGTTAGAATCTACAATCTAAATGGGAATATTAGCTTCATTCGCTTTTGGCAAACCTCTATAGGCACTGAGTGTCCTATATATTATTAATGTAGACGGTATCATATATAATATATAAATATATTAATATATTATAATAATATAATTAGTATATATAATAATTATATAATATATTATATAATAATTATATAATATAATAATATATATTAATGTAGACGGTATCATATATATATACTTTGAGTTCCCAGAAAAGAATGTTAAGGTGATAGGGGATCCCTTCAGTGTAAGAGTCTCTCACTGTAGAAACTAAATGAAAAGGTCAAAGGTCTTGCTGGGCCTGGCGGCACAGATCCGTGATCCCAGCTACCCAGGTTGAGGCAGGAAGATCACCAGTTCAAGGCCAGCTTGGGCTATAGTGTGCCTCACGAATGCTAGGCAAGCACTGTGGCAACTAAGCTGCAGTCCCATCCCTCAAGTGTGACTGTTTCTTCTCTATTAGCCATCGAGTTCCCTTTCAGCAGCCAAACAGCAGGCCCATCACCAAGGGATAGGTGAAGTCCTGTGCCCTCAGCACACACCTGGGGCTGTGCCTCATGCTTCCTGTACTCTGGCATGGGGAGCCCTGGACTTGGAAGCCATCCTCCCCTTAGCTCTGGACAACTGCCCACGTGTCCATATCCAACATAAAATTTGTGGCCTCTGATGGAATGTTCCACGCTTTGCTCTACCAAGTGGCGCTATCCTGGGAACTTACTAGAAGTGCCTTGTTTCATGTGCCACCCTGATCTACCAATCAGAATCTGCATTTTAGCAGATTCCCAGGGATTCACATCCCCCACAAAGCCCAGGCCACCCAGCACCATCAGTACTTGTAGTTCTGTTGTGGGGACCAGTTTTCCCTTGTTCACTCCGCCTGCCAAACGTGGCAACGGGTCCCTGTGGGTCAGAACCACAGAGTTACGCTCTGTTGAAAATGTGGCTAGAAAAAAAGTACTAATTTTTTTTTCTTTCTTTTTATCTGCAGTTGACTGGAATTATTTTAAGAGCAGCCAAGAGATTCCAAATCAACACTTACGTGAAAAAACTGGATGACTTTGTGTAAGTGTCGCTTCTTCCTACAGAGGTAGAGGTGGGGTTTGCCTCGTGACTTTCGGGTAGCATAGATAGTATCAGGGCGAGTAGAGCCCACTTCTGACTCCTCAACTTGGCTGTCCCCCGTGGGCATGGTCTCCATCTTCACAGTACCTTGGCCTTGTACTAATCTCTGTTTATGCAGTCCTGTCCATGGATCAGGGGTCACGGTCAGCACTTTACAGGCGTCAGCTTACATCTTTCCACTGTCCTCGTTGTATGCCTGAGAGGACGGAGACACAGCACTTGAGTGACTTGCTGGGACTCACGCATTTGGTGAGGCTGTGGATCCGGAATGGCTTTTATCCACTCCCCGAGCAATGCCCTCCACTCCTGACCCTGGTTTCCGAATCTTTTCTTGGTACTCTCTCTGCTTCTGTGTGGGCTCAGCCGCTACAAGTTCTCATCTGGACAGTGGCCGTAGGCTGATCCAGCCTTTCTCTCCCACATTTCATCATAAACAACTCCACAGTAAGAATCCCCAAGTACAGCTTCCTGCCCAGACTTGCCAGTGGGATCTTTCTTAGATCTGAGAAAATACTTACCAAATACATAATTTTGACAAACCTTCTATAGGTACTGAGTGTCCCATATATTATGAATGTGGACAGTACCAGATATGTATATATACGTGGCTCCTGAGTTCCCAGAGAAGAATGGGAAGGTGACCGGGGATCCCTTCAGTGTAAGAGTCTCTCACTGTAGAAGCTAAATGCAAAGGTCAAAGGTCTTGCTGAGCCTGGCAGCACAGACCTGTGATCCCAGCTATCCAGGAGGTTGAGGCAGGAGGATCACAAGTTCAAGGACATAAAACCATACATGTGTTGTCTATCTTTGTGTCCATTCATCTGCCTGCTATCTAATCTGATCTATCTATCCATCCATCCATCCACCCATCTATAATGATATATTTCCCTACCGAACTCTCCAGATTTAATCCCTTGTTATGGGTTCCTTCTAAGAAGCAAACATGGTTTAGAGCGATGTCTTCTGGCACCTGTCTGTGTATTTTTGAGGCAGTATATTATAGTAGTAAGCTAGACCCTCAGACTCAAACTGGAATGACAACCTCGGTTCCACTGCTCACTTACGGTGATCTTGGGCATATTGCCTAGTCTCTATTAGTAGGTTTCCCCTCCTTCACCCTGTACATAATGAGAGCCATGGCATGTGACTGCTGTAAGAACTGAATAAAATAAAGCCCCTAAATTACTGAGTACAGAGTGGGCAAACAGTGGTCAGTGGGCTCTTCTTGCAGAGACAGGTGAGGTGGCCTAGAAACTTCTGAAATTGTGGGGACCTGCCCCTCCTTTTTCCCCCAGGGTACTCTAGAGCAGGGAGAATTGAGAAATATTTAGATAGAAATATGGAGGGAGAGAAACAGATAGAAACACAGGATAGCCTCGGGAGGGCCTGGGTCAAAACCCACCAGCCCCTTCTGTCTCTGCTAAAGGGCTATTTATAGAAATGCCAAGGGGTGGAGCAAAAGATCTCCCACTAGCACAGCCAAGTGCAGACCCTTCCAAACACTTGGTAACCATGCACGTGGTCAAGACAGCCCCTAATGCAGCCCTGCTGGGTAAAGCAAGCTCAGCTCTCACTAGGAAACCTCTGTGGGCTTCCACTGAACGGTGCTCCTTGTATGGTTGTATTCCGTTATCTTATGCTTTGATGAAATACCACATAGACGTGCAGTTTTGCATGGCTGCCTGATAATGTTATGGTCTTGATTTCTGATTTATATGTATCTTTGAAGATAACTAAGAAGTCCACAGTCAATTCTAGGTAACTGAGTGAATTAAGTGTACTGTAATTTTTGTGTGAACACATCTCTCCAGGTGAGAGATGTTTTCAAGAGGATGTCTATGAAATAATGCCATCCTTTGCCTTTGTAGGGAAACGGGAGACATTAGGACTATGGTTTTCCCAGTGATGTATCTCAATGAGGTAAGTCCTGAAAGAGGAGGAAGTATGTTTAAACGACCCAAGCTTGGGATACTTCATTATGATGTCTACTGCTGTAGTGGTGTGCCATTTTAGTTATAAAAAGAGGGAAAGGTGGCTTTTTAAAAACGAAGACTTGTTCTTAATTATGTATGTTCGTGTGCACGTGTGAGTGTAAATGCAGGTGCTTACAGAGTCAGAAAAGGACACGATCTGAGCCCCTGGAGCTAGAGTTACAGGGGGTTGTGAGCTGCTCTAGGTGGGTTCTCTGGCCTGAACCCAGGTCCTCTGCAAGCAGTGATACTCTTAACTGCTGAGTCGTCTCTCCAGCCTCAAAGGTGACTTTTTAAAATAGAAGCTGCCCGGAAAAAGCTCTCTTTAACAGAGGTGAGGAAGGCACTCCAAGCTCTGTCCCATGATGCCTGGGCCTCCACTGAAGCCCTGACAGCTTAAGGTGGCGTCTGTAAAAGTCACGTGTCAGGGGCCAATGAGACGGCTCAGCAGGTTACGGTGCCTGCCGTCAATGCTGAAGAACTTGAGTTTGGCCTCCAGAACCCACAGGGTGGATAAAGGGGATCAACCCTGAAAACTGTCTTCTTACTTCCATCTCTCTCTCTCTCTCTCTCTCTCTCTCTCTCTCTCTCTCACACACACACACACACACACACACACACACACACACACACACTGCCACCACCACCAAACAACAGCAAACAAATAAAATGCTTTTAAAATTACCTATCAGGGTCAAGCATAGTGACACATGCCCTTAATCTTGGTACTGGAGAAGAGGCAGGGGCGGGTGGATCTCTGAGTTTAAGGCCAATCAGGGTTACCTAGTGAGATCCCGTCTTAAGAAGGAAGGAAGGAGAAGAGGGGAAGGGGAGGGAGAAAAGAAAAAGATTAGGCCTGGAAATGACACTGGAAACTGCTGTCAGGAGGAAGCCCCAACTCTGACATTCTGGGACAGTTACAGAAAAACCTGCCACAGAACCTGCCCGCACCTCCACCACCACCCCCCACTCCCCCCACTGGTCAGTGCAAACTAAGCAGGATTGCTGTCATCTTAGGGACATGTGCTCTCTTGGTGCCTCACCCATCACACTGAGTGACGAAAGCTCTGTTCTCATATTAAAATGCTGTTCTAGAGCATTTTTCTAACAGGAATTCTCTCTTCAATTCTTGTTAGCACCACAACTCACTTGAACCATTTTTGTTGAGACTGGTGACCGTAATGTGGACTCAGGAGAGAAATGATACTGCCTGGGTACTGCTTTTGTAGAGTTTCATCCATTCATTCAGTCATCCAGTATTAATTAGGCACCTACTGTGTACTGGGTGCTCTCCCCTGGGTGGAGGTGGCTGAGATGTCTTGCCTTAAAGGAACTCACATAAACAGGTAAACAGTTACGCTGGTTACAGGGACAACAGATGAGGTTCTAGGGAGAGTAACAGAGGCCTGAGGTAGCCAGAGACACTTCTAGAATGAAGTAATGCTGAGATGAATTTTGCGGTCACTGCCTGATGCCAAGCAAAGGATATTATTACTTTTGTGTCACTGAGACAGAAACATCTTAGAGAGAAAGGTTTATAATGGCTCATGATTTCAGAAGGACTTCAGTCCATGGAGACAAAGAGGCCATGTTGATGGGCATGGTTGGCAGCAGGGGCATGCGGCTGAATTCCTCACATCACAGTGAATCAGGAAGCTACTTCTCCAGCCAGGCCTCCCTCTCCTAAAGGCTCCATGATCTTCAAAACAAGTGCAGCATGGCAGTACACACCTGTAACCCCAGCACTCCAGAGGTAGTGCCACAAGTTCAAGGCCAGCCTGGTCTACATAGTGAGTTCGAGGCTAGCCAGGGCTACAGAATGAGATCCTACCTCAAAATAAAATCCAAACAAACAAAAACAGTATTACAAGATGGTGATCAACATTTAAAACATGAGCTTGTGGGGACATTTCATACTCTAACCATAATGCACATTATCTCAACATTTCTTAACATAAACTGGAAAAGAGAGAAAAGATAGTAAGAGTTATAGTTGTCTTCAAGAGAAAATATATGAGTAGATTCCCTCTTTGGTTGTTCTAATTTTAAGTGAATTTTCAGTATATCTGGCTTGCATGTATATGTATGTATATATATATATATATATATATATATATATACATACACACACACACACACACATATATATATAATCAAATTGTATTATATTGTTTGAAATGCACACATACACAGAGGCTATCTAGTTCTTAAGATAATACTATTTCTTTCCCCTCCAGAGTGTTCTCATTGACAAAGAGACTGCAAGTCGATTGAAGTCCGTGACTAACACAACTCTGATAGTCACCAACATACCCTACATCATCATGGCACTGGGCGTGTTCTTTGGCTTGGTGTTCACATGGCTTGCATGCCGAGGACAAGGGTCCATGGATGAGGTAAGTGCTGGCTGGGAGAATTTTTCTTGTCTGTAGGCAGACTTTTCTTTCCTGCCCACCAGTTCCCAAATAACCAACAGGGAGACTCAATATTAATTTATAAATGCTTGACCAATAGCTCAGGCTTGTTACTAGCTAACTTGAACACTTAAATTAACCCATATTTCTTATCTATGCTTTGCCACATGGCTTGGTACCTTTTCTCAGTATGGCATGCCCATCTTGCTTCCCTCTGCATCTGCTCAAGACTTGGCCCTTCGTCTTCCCACCATTCTCTTTGGCTCTTCCGCCTAACCTTATCCTGTCCAGCTATTGGCCAGTCAGCTTCTTTATTAAACCAATCACAGCAACATATATTCACATAGTACAAAGGGATATTCCACACTTATTGATAAGTTTACCTGAGGAATTCCTCAATAATCTTTACTGAAGGGCTGTCAGCTGGCTCCTTTGGGTGGATTTGGGGGTTTTATGGAGGAGGGGAACACTGATTTTTGTGGTTGTATTACCAGTGGACCAAGTAGTAGGTAGGGCTGGTGTGTGTTGAGAAAGACAGGGTGATAGAAGGGTGCCATTTGGTATTTGAGGCTCTCTTGGTGGGTTTGGAATTCCTGGATATATCCCATAGGAGGTAACTTCACATCTTTGAAAACAATAATTTGAAAGAAGAATAATGCTTTGGTGCTAGACTGCCTGGGTTCAAATCCCGTTAAACGTCTATATGACACTTGAAATGGCCTCAATGTATCATCTGTAAAATAGAATGATGATAGGGTCTCCTCGTGAGTTTCTGGAGACGATCGGACAATGTAGAAATCACAGAGGAGGCTCAGCGTTACTCGATAAACTTTGTTATTATATATGATAAAATAATTCTAATATTGTAGAGCAAAGGGGCAACGACATGCTTGTTAAGAATCCCTGCTGAATCTGAAGGTGCTGTGGTTGAGATCCCATAGCAATGGTAACAGGTGGCTACGTGAGAATCATTTATTTCCAGAAGGAAAGGGATAAACTGGCTCAGATCAGCCTCTCAAGTGACCAGGAGTCTGAATACCTCATGATGCTCTTCTATAGAAGCCTTTCTTTTCTGTGGAACTAAAGGTTGAAGCAAGGGCCTCACACACACCGGGCAAACACTAGCCCTGAGACATATGCCTAGTCCTTAAAAACAAGCGCATTTTTTGAGATGAGTCGCTCTGAGCTGCTCAGGCTGGCCTTGAATTTGCTTTGTGGTCCAGCCAGGCTTTGAACTTGTGAATCTCATGTTTCAGCCTCCTTGGTGACTGGGATTACAGACCTGAACCTCCAGGCCTGGCCTAGGCACCCTTCTTAAAAATGCTCAGCAACTTCTGCTTTTAGAACCTATTTCTCCCTTCTGTTATCCTGATAAACTGTCTGAGCAATGTGAAGTAGGAGATGAATTAAACTGGTTGAAACCGTATGAGTGATACTGGCGTGGATAACCCAGCCGGTACGTCACTTTCACTCATGCTAGTCAGGCAAGCCTGAATTAGTGATAAGGCAAACTCTTACCATTGCCATCTATGGATCTGCCAGGGAATTTTCCTGGATATAAACGGACCTAGCAATGTTAATTAGCACTCGTTAGCCATCTTCAGATCTTTCCCGGGTGTTAGTGAACATCTTCAGCTTCTGAGACACTGCTCCCAGGTAGGTTACAAATCAGGAAGGAGGCTGTTTCCATCCAGGATGCAAGGGTTTAACAGTCCTGAGCAGAGAGGAGAGCGCAGGTCTGGTGTTAGGGGCTGGAGAGGAAGAGCCGTCCTCCAGCAAGGTCAGGTTAGAGCTGTAAAGAGCAAAGGCAGCTGAGAGTGGAGGAACTGCCTTCCGACCGACCGACCGACCGACCGACCGACCGGCTTCTCCTCCCACCTTCTCCATCCCCACCTCACCTCAACCTTTCACATCAGGACAGACGTTCCCGACGTGAATGTTTAACCTCTGCATCTCTGTTGCCTGTACAGGGAACGGCAGATGAAAGAGCGCCCCTCATACGAACCTAAACGAACTTACCTGTCGCCTGAGCTTGGTGAGAGAACGTGTGAACTGCCCTGATCTGGACCAGGACAGGGAAAACCCTGAATCCTCTCAGGCTCCTGGCCTGTCAAGAAGAGGGAGAAACTGAAATGCTGGCAAGTGAGGAGAGCTTCCTGGACGGAGGGCAGTGAGCAGGGTGACATGGCCGACCGGGATGCTTTATAGAATCATGTCTCTGAAATTGTTCTAATGTGTCTAGGAAGTATCTAATAAACTTGTGTAGAAACTTTGTGGTTGGGCTCTGGGAGCTGTGGGATTTGTGACCCCCATTGTAGATACAAAGTCTGCATTGCTTGTTAACGTTAGTTGTTGACCTGACCTGATTCAGTATGCTTCATTCTCCAAACTGTGTTCAAAATATATATGTGTATGGCTTCCTGTTCTCCTCCGTTCAACTCCTTCCACAGGAGGAAGCGTGTAGCACCAGGGTAAAGTGATAGCTTCGTATGATGCACCACACAAACGTGTCTGCTTCCCTTCGTGGAGACATCACATGCTGCATTTCCCTCTACTGTCCAGCATCATCCCTTCAGGAAAATAACTGTCTTTGGACTAGTCTAGAGTGGGTGGGAGTCACTCGGAACAGGGTTTGGGTGGGGCCGTGTCTGTAAGTAGATAGCTTTGAGCTCCTGAGGATTTTGAAGTTGTGCTTTTGTAGAGCAAGCGGATGTCCCAGCAATGTTGGTGAGGGTAAGACAGATGGTCCCTTTAGAATAGAGTTCAGTGTGAGTTATAGCATTTATAGGTTAACTGTCATTTTCAGTCAAAGCTGTCTTGATGTAGATGCTTCTGGGAGAATGGAATCAATAACATGTATCCACTCCCCCCCACCCCCCCACCAGCATCTTTACCAAATAGGATGACTGCCAAATACTGAATTTGTATTTGTAAAATTATAAATGATGTTGCAGAGTCCATCTGCCCATAGCTTCCGTTACATACAGATCCAGGAAGGCATTTCGTCTGGACAGGACTTTGAAATTTTTAAATTCATTCCTTAGATTTAGGCCCAGCCAGTGTTTTGTGGCCCCGCCCGTGTTTTGTGGCCCCTGTCACTCACTAAGTGCTCTCTGCTTCCTGTGACAATCATTTTTCTGACAAGTGTTTAGAGTGCTCGACAGAAAGTTCTGCAGATGAGGTGTCTGGAAAGGAGCCAGCTACTTCTCTTCAGAAGGTCGGTGAAGGACAGCGGCGTCACAGCCGTCAGACCTCAGCCATCGTAGAGGGCACTGTCTGATTCTCAGAGCCCACCACCGATTTTTAATGAGGAACCCTATATGTTGGCTGGCCAACCTCTTATATAATTTCATGAAAACTGAATTTCAATGTAAACAAAAAATTTAAAAAAAACTGAGATTTCATATACATATTTGGAGGTAAAAATGTTGCTTTAATATACAGGCCCAAATTTTCTTTTCTTGACACTAAAGCAGTATGTGATTTCCCTTTCTCTTTTATTTTGGGGTTTTGAGACAGAGTCTCTCTATGTAGCCCTGGCTGTTCTGGAACTCACTGTGTAGACCAGGATGGCACTGAACTCACAGAGATCCTCCTGCCTCTGCCTCTTGAGTGCTGGGATCAGTGAGCTACCATGCTTGGCTACTGTGTCCCCTTTTGAAGGGACAATTTGTTAAACTTTCACCTTTCCTACCAATCAAGGTAGAAATGTTAAATACCCCAAACCACCAAGATGTGAAAACGAAATTGAAAATACTTGATCCTTAATAACGACAAATATCTTTAGCCTTTATCAATATTTAACTAGGTAATTAGCACATCCTGGTCTTCATGCATTGATGCGGGGGTCTCACTCTGTAGCTCAGGCTGGTTTAGAACTCACTATGTAGCATAGGTTGACCTTGAACTTACAGTCAGCCTCCTGTCTCAGCCTCCCGAGAGCTGAGATTACAGCTGTGCACTACACTGACTGTCTTTATGCAACTACTTATCCACACTAATAAACTGGTAAGCTAGTGCATACTAATTGGTTCATTCCTATTTTCAGGATATAATCATCTCTGAGGAGATTTTTTTAAACACAGACGTGACAGCAGTTAATGATGTACATAGTAGACTGAACCTCACCCAGAAAAGGAGACCAAAACCGGATTAACCCTTCATTAGTGCCGTGGTTACCAGTAGTGATGGCTCAAATCACGTTTGGTATTTCCTTCTAAAAGGTCCGCGGCAAACCCACAAGCCGCACTCGGGATTATAGGTTGACTAACAACAGTGTACCCCTTTTGTGTGGGGTTGGAAATAGCAAGCTGTTCTCTGTGTTCATTCTCTTGAGACCGTCACCCTGGAAGGGTCCCAAAGGCTGTGGGGCCATCAGCATTCTCACACCACAGGATGGCAGGAAGGAGGAGCGCACAGCGTAAGAAGGGTCTGGGCATTTCCGGGTAGGCGCCAGGCTCTGCCCAGTAGACCTTACTTCCTCGTGCTCTACAGAGATCACTAAATATCAAACGGAATAAGCACCGCACAACTAACCCCTAGTGGGGTTTTCACTTACGGGGGCTGATTTTTAACTTGATTGCTGTATGAATTCTTCAAAAGGCCCGCTGAGCGTTGTTACTGGTGTAGATTGCTTGTGTCGGATTTTGACAAGGATGATCGTTATGTTCTTTCTGTACCTTACACAGTTGGCTGATTTCTTGTGATTCTTGACCTGGTTTTATTTCTACCCATAGCACTGAAATGTTTCACTAATAATAATTAAAAAAAAAAGTTTATATAAAGTTGCTGTGTGAACTGTCTCTCGTTGGATGGAGTTTTCATTTGAGGAATTTGCCTCTGCTGATACATCCCCAATTCACGGGCTTGGGGCCGCTCACTCCAAGCAGATCCTTTGCCTTGCCTTTCTGCCGCAGGGTTTTCTTCAGACTTGGAAGCCCCTGGTAATGGAGGGAGAGTTCATAGCAAACACCAAGGCAACCCTAAACTGAAGGGCCAGCAGTTTTCTGATCAGTGTCCCAGCCTCAGGGTCATCTCAGGGTCCATGGTCTAGGACTGCTCTCTAGCAGGACCGAGGCAGACCTCTCTCTCTCCCCCTCCCTCCCTCCTTCCCCAGCTGGGAACTGCTTTCTCCTAGCTGTTATTCATTTCCTGGTCTTTCCTGCCAGTTTCCAGGACTGTTTCTTCCCACACCATACTATATACCTGCACTAACGTCCTCACCTTGGACTGCCTCCAACCACACCAGCTGAAATGCTCACAGTCCACCAAGAAGGGGGCTAGGAGATCAGACACAATTTTGGTTCTGGGAACATTTAGCTTGAAGCTATTAATCCTAAGATTCTGATTACCTTTAAAACTTCCCATCCCAATATTACACCTTCCTCCTGAAATCGGAGCAGAGCCAGAGCCATCCTAAAGTTTCCTGGCTAGTGTTACAGATGTTCTTGTATGTGAAGGACCTTGGTCCCTAGTATATGTCCTTTCTAGGAACCCTAAACCCAGTTTTAGCTGCTTGTATCTCAAGGGAAGCTCCTCATACTGACTTCTTACCTAAAGCTATACAGAGACACGTAGACCTATGCACCATACCTAGCGCAAATGTTTCAAATCTAGGATTATAAGAATCCAGAAGCCAGGTGGTGAGGTGCACGTCTTTAATCCCAGCACTTGGGAGGCAGAGCCAGGTGGATCTCTGTGAGTTTGAGGCCAGCCTAGTCTACAGAGCGAGATTCAGGACAGGCACCAAAACTACACAGAGAAACCTTGTCTCGGAAAAAAAAAAAAAAGAATCCAGAAAATACATTCAAAAGACCAATAAAGTGTTAAAACATGCCTAGGAACAGTATTTAAAGAATAATCTAGAATAAGAGCCACAAAATATAGAGTATTATAGAGTAATATAGAAACATGTACATAGATTTAGCAGAAAAGTCTCATTTCCAGTAATAACCTCATTTCTTCACTTATGAAATATAAAAAGATTTTAAACTCCTTTAAGATATACTATACACACTATAAAATTCACTCATTTGACATGTAAAATGCAATGGCTTTAGTCAACTGACTGAACTGTACATTTCCATCATCTCAATGAGATCTAGGCTAGTTTGTAGACACTCCCCACCCATAGTCCTGTTGACTGCTAATCTACATTCTATGTGTAGAGGTCTGCCTTTCCAGGCATTTCATATAATTGTACTGTGATGCCACGGCCTGCATTTGCTATGTGGTACCTATAAGTTCACAACAGTGCATTTGTTTAAAAAGTACCTACTTTATACCACACACCATACACATAAAAGACGCACATGGAATTGCAGTCTAGTGGGGAAGAGTGACTGAAGAGTCATACAAGGAAGTGGCAACCAGCCATGATTCATGATGCTCTGAGGATGTGACTAGCAGCTGGCCTTGGGCACAGCAGAGCATTTCAGATAGAGGGAGTGGGACCAGCCCAGGAGCAGGAGGGAACAGGTTTACTACACATGATGGTTTGAATGAGAATGGCCCCATGGGCTCATCGATTTGGATGTTTGGTTCCCAGTTAGTGGACTGTTTAAGAAAGATTAGGAGGTGTGGCCTTGTAGGAGTGGGCGGGTTAGTGGGGGTGGGGTTTGAAGTTTTAAAAGCCCAACCAGGCCCAGTGTCTGTCTCTCTCTGCCTGTAGATCAGATGCAAACTGTCTGCTACTGTTCCAACATCACGCCCGCCTGCCGTGGTGATAATAGACTAACCCTCTGAATCAGACACGGCAAACAAGCCCCCAGTTAAATGCTTCCTTATATAAGTTGCTTTGGTGAGGGTGACTCTTCAGAGCACTAGGACAGTAGTTACAACACTACACATGGCTATGGTATTTGCCTGGGACTCAGGGAGGAAAGAACAGTGGGCATTGAGGCTAGGAAGAAACATGGATGTTGGGGCTTATTAGGTCACTTTAAAGATTTTGGTGTTCTGTCTTATTTCAAAACCAATGGGAAATTACTGAAGGCTGTAAACAGAAGTGTCCTGGGAGGGTGGGTGAGAGAAGGCCCATGCCAGCTGTGGGGTGAAGAATGAACGGAGAGAGTTGATACAAACTGTGTGAGGTCAGGTAGAAGGCTGCTCTGCTAAGTCCATCTTTTTCTAGGAGAATTCTTTTTTATTTTAAGCTTTTACTTGGTGAGTTGTTTTTTGTTTGTTTTTTAAGACAGGGTTTCTCTGTGTAGCCCTGGCTGTCCTGGAACTCAATTTGTAGACCAAGCTGGCCTCCAACTCACTGAGATCTCCCGCCCACCCCCCAGCCTCTGCCTCCCAAGTGCTGGGATTCAAGGCGTGCGCCACTACCGCCCGGCACTTGGTGAGTTCCTAACCTTTATATGCCAGCTCTCCTATAGACTTTTTCATTTCTGCCAACATATTTAAGCTTACAGAGAAAGAGTGCTGCAAAAGTGTGCTGGCATGGTCAGCGGGCATCATCAGCATGCAGGGAGTAGACAGCAGCCCACCACTCACCCATCTACTCACACAGGAACCAGGGAGGGTTCTTGTGTCCTCCCTTCTCAGTCCTGAAGCAGTAGAGCAGCAGATCCTATG
>CABHPQ010161807.1:0-46485 GCA_902168405.1 Peromyscus aztecus | reverse complement strand
AACTTTCTAATCATTTGATGAATTTCTTGTAAATTGCAATCTATTCCTATTTCAAATGATTACATGGACAATTAAAATAAAAATTTTCGTTTCTGCATGATTATATTCTTTGAGATTAATAAAAACCATCCATTTCCAGGACCTGATAGTAAAGGCTAAAGATGGGACTAGTAAATGATGGGACTAGCTGTCAGTTGGTCACAGCTAACATTCTAGTTATAGTGTATCTATATGCAGATATCTACACAAATATTAGGCAGATGTTTAGGTAAAAATAAACCATGAGAGAGTTTGACCCAAATATGTAATATTTGAAAAAGACAGAATTACTAGAATCTGTGACTACCACTCAGTTTACCTGTCAGAAAAATTCCAGTGTTACCACATTTGAATATTTATAACAAATAAAACAGATCTTGCTTTGGCCAAAGTAAAACTAGAAGCATTACAGAATATTTAATTCAGTTGTTTTCATGATTAGCTTAATATTCTAGCCAATGGCCACAACACTTGATCAATCTCCACTCAGTTTGCTCCTATACGGAAACTGAACTACCGATTTTCAACACATTGTCTTAACCTGTACATATGCAAATTCAGCACTGGGAGATGCTGGCCTTTACCCAGAATACTGTAAGAGCCTTACATCGAGTCCTGCAAGCTTAAATGGGGCATCTCTTCTCTTAACTATTTTCTTGGTTGTATTTGTGGAAGATAAGGAGAGACTCCTGAGGGAGGAAGTCTAAGGGGTAATGCGTAGCTTGCCAGGGGAAAGTAAGGTTGAGGTCAGTCTGAGTTTACCAAGGACGGACACCTGGCTTTTTCCTCCTTCCAAAGCCTGAACAAACAACAGAATGGATTTCAACAGCTGGACAGTGGATAGCAAGAAACTGCTTAAAGTCTGGAATAGATCGGAATGTTTGTGGATGGATTATCTTGTGAACTTTAAAATTTGAAATTTGATAAATTCAATATTTCTTTAAGAAAAGACTTAACTTCATCATTATCATGCCTTTTACATTTTCTATATCTAAAATCTTCCAATGACGTTTATTTTTAAGAAATTTGTCTCATTTACATTCCAACATTCTGGATGAGAGTCTAAAGGTAGAGCATGACCTGAAGAATAGTATGTACATCAAGAAACATTGAACTGTGTGTGACCAGTCTGCAAAAACTGTCCAAATGGCTTCCTTTTGGACAAGCAAGCTACTGAATCTAAAACCTCTGGGATTCTAGAAAATGAGTCAGTGGCTGGTGTTAATGTACTATAATCTCACCTATTTACAAATGGCATAAAGTGCAGAAACTGCAACATTTGATTTAAATTTTATTTTATTGCTGACATCTTAAAGTAACTGTTTCATAACATGAAACTATATTTACTTGTGTTTTCAAAGCAAAGATAGCACTAGCATTTCCCTAGACTGTGCTCCAGCTGTGTGTTCTGTCAGGACTCACTCAGCCACCAGGTAGAACAAGTAAAAAGTTAGTGTCTGTATTTTAAGTATTTGTCAGTTGTTGTTTTAAAACTGAAGAAAATAAAGTCTTCCAAGTGATGTTTCTCTACTTTTCACTGAAAAGGAGAAAGAGAGAGAGAGAGAGAGAGAGAGAGAGAGAGAGAGAGAGAGAGAGAGAGAATCTTGAATTTAAATAAAACACACAGCATTTAGACTCTAGTCTTTACAGGGTCACACACTCTTTCCTATTCATGAACAATATTATATTGTGAAAGTCTATATGTCAGTGTTTTCCTGATTGCTCACACTTAAAGGGAGTGATATCTTATTTTGACATCTATTATGGTTACTTTTCATAAGGTAGGTGGTTCAATAAGTATTTTACTCATGACACAGTAATATTGGGATTTATATAATTTTTACACAATTAAACTTTAATTGATGTCCTCCCACATTTGTTTACAACTTTTTGTTTTGGTTTGGTTTGGTTTTTCGAGACAGGGTTTCTCTGTGTAGTTTTGGTGCTTGTCCTGAATCTTGCTCTGTAGACCAGGCTGGTCTCGAACTCACAGAGATCCACCTGGCTCTGTCTGCCAAGGGCTGAGGTTAAAGGCGTGTGCCACCACTGCCCGGCTGTTCTCCTACATTTGTAGTCTCTGAAAATACATCTTAAAACTCAAAATGTTTGAACTTTACAAATGGGTTGAGAAATAGATGTGTTCTATCCTATAGCTTGTTGCCATGACCTTCAGTCATTGGCATGCTTTCATTCTGGGGCTCACCCAACTGCAAAGCTTAATCAGTTAGTGGCAAGGTAACAACACAATGTTATTTCTTCCCTACTTATTTTATTCAGTTCAAAGTCATAGCATATATTTCCCTTGAAACTTTCCTTGCAACATTTCAATATAATTATCCATTTATGTATAAATACATTTCTACAAAATTTGCACCTGAATACTTACATTAATATTTTAATGTACCATATCAAGTGGGAATATACTAAAAGTCTATCAACTGTAAGGAAACACTATCATATACCCATTTATTAGTCTATTATTAAGTAGTAAAAGCAGATGAAATGGTGATACTGCATAATATGTGGAAATAGTTTTAAATTACGCTAAAGAATCCAGACACAAAGACAACAAATTATTTTTGTGTTTTATGGAAGTTCCATAATACCTAAGTCTTAGATACATGAAGTACCAGTGTTGGAGAAAGAGGAGTACAGAATATCTTTCCATCATCTTGTATCTTCTGTGATTTCCTATTTAATATCTTAAAGTTTTCATTGTAGCAAAGTCTTTCATTTCATTGGGCAGATTTATTTCTAAATATTTAAATTTTGGAGTTATACTTAATGAAATATTTTTCCTAATTTCTTTCCCTGAGAATACATTGTTGGTATAAATGAAGGCTACTGTTTTTGTTTATGTTGTCCTTACTGTTGCTTTTTAATCCTGCAACTTAGTAAATAGTAATGAATGTTTCTTGAGTCCAATAATTTTCTAGACTTGATAGCGTCTTTAAAGTAAAAAAAATCATGTCATCTACAAATAGGAATAATTTGATTTCTTCCTCTCTTTTTTCATCTCTTTTATGGATTTATCTTGTATAATTTCTATAGCTAAGACCATGAACACTATATTAAATAAAAGAGGAGAGAGTGAACATCCTTGTCTCATTCCTTATTTTAGAGGAAACGCTCTCAATTTGTCTCTAGTTAATGTAACGTTGGCTATAGGCTTCTTGTAAATAGCCCTTATTATTTTGAGGTATGTTCCATCTAATCCTAATGTCTCCAGAACTTTTATCATAAAGTCATGTCAGACTATTTAAAATTCCTTTTCTGCATCAATTGAAATAGTTATGTAGTTTCTGTCCTTAAGTTTACTTATATGTTATAGAACATTTATTAATTTGTGAATTCTAAACTGACTTTGACTTTCTGATATGAATTCTTACTTGATTGCAATGTATAATCTTCTTAATATGTTCCTGAATTTAGTTTTCAAGTATTTTATTGAGAATTTTTACATCTGTGCTCATCAAAAAAAATTAGTCTGTAATTTTCTTTCTTTATTTTTGGAGTGTCTTTACCTAGATTTGGTATCAGGATGATCCCTACTCTTATACCAAGAAGAATTCATGCCCTATTATAGAGTTACTTGCACCACCATATCCTTTGCTGCTTTATTTACTGTAGCAAATAATTTGAATCAACCTACTTGTTCATCAACAGAAGAGTTGATAATAAAAATCATATGTTTTGTGACTATATGTATGTGTGTGTTTGAATACTATTCAGCTATAAAAAAAATCTGTGGGAAAATACATGGACTTAGAATATGTAATTCTAAGTGAGGTCACACAATCAAAAAGGAAAGCCTACATGCTCTGCCTCATGTACAGAATCTATTTACTATTATATGAATACAAGTAAATAAAGGTACATTTGGGTATGGCATAATATACCATAGAAAGAGAACAATTAAGGCTAAATATTAGGGGATGAGGAAGGACTGAGCACAAGCGATGACTATGAGTTATGAAAGAAGACATAAAGCTAATTGTTTTTCTAGTCTTATCTCTGCCATGGATATTTAATCTCATAAAATATAGTCATTAGTGAAAGTGTGGAATTGAATGTGAATTTTCACAGCTTCCATTTCAAATGGCTGCTCTAACTGTGTAGATATGTATTAAGTCATGCAGTGTTTGAGTCCGGTTAATGTTGGTGTGTGTGTGTGTTTTTTTTATTTGCAATTTTTTATAATAAAGTTAAAAATAAAAGACAAAAGAGTGAAGCAGAACTTCAGATGGGTAGGGCATGGAGAGGATAAAAACTTAATCTAAAATGATTTGTAGTAATGATTGAACACTCCCATGAATATGACAAAATCCTGAACTGAACATTCTAAATGGATACATTTTAAAATACTTAATTATATCTTAATAAGAGTGTTCCAGTAACTTAAAAAAAGAAAGATTCATTCAAATGCCTCAGCACAGCTGCACAGAAATGACATTTGTGAACATTTGGGGTTTAGGTTTTTCAAAGACTGCAGTGTGCAAAAACACATCTGATACTGCCGACAGGCCAGTGAAGAAAAGCATCTACTGCTCTTCTGGTATTGTCTCCTGGACACTTTCCTGACAACACTTATAGTGAAGAAGTCTTGGACAGTATCATCAGTGATACAAATAGGCACATTGAGGAAGATCTGAACCCTGCTGTGGTGGACTGAATGAAAAATGACCCTGCGTCATCTCTGGCATTGAATCCTCAGTTGATGACCATGTTTAAGGAAGCTGATTAGGAAATGCTGCCTTGCTGGAGGAAGTATGTCACTGAGGTCTGGGGTTTTGGGGTTTCACAAGCCATGTTCCTTTCCAGGACACTCTCTCTGATTCAGGTGTGCAGTTTAAGATCTGAGCTCTCAACTGTGGCTCCAGCCACCTGCCTCCTACCACCTCTGCTTGACCACCATGGACTATTTTCCCTCTGGCACTACGAGCCAAATAAACCCTCTTCTTCTATAAGTTGCCTTGGTCATGGTGCTTAAGTATGGCAATAGAAACTTTAACTGATACACTTGCTCACCTGAAAATTTTTCAGCCTCTCATTTTCTTGGCTCTGGCACTCTGGGAAATGGCTGTGTTCTCTTAAACTCAACATGGTGCCTTCCTGTTTACCAGCACCACAGGAAATTCTTTAGATGGACCACATTAGCCCCTTGTGCTTTCAGAAATCCCAAGGAAATATCCAAAGTAATGCTCTTTAATTCACTTCTCTCTCGAATGTTGACCTCAAATCCTTGTTTCCTTTTTTTTTTTCCTGAGAGATATGGTTTCTAGGTTATTATACCAATAGTAACAGGTATCCATTGTTGTCTTTTGGTTTTTAACTAAATTCCATTTGATTTTTATTCATATTGCTTTTTTTATTCATATTCATACACTGTGGTTGAACCTAGACTCACAGATGCTATATGGCAATTCTGTCTGAATGAGAAAATGGAAGCCCTGTGGGTTCACAAATGTATTTAAACAGATTGGGAAGAGCTGTATGAACTAAATCAGGGCTTTTCTCCACTAACCCAGTGAGGCTTATGTCTGCACAGTCTTATTTGTCAATCCTGCCACTTACATGGTAAAGGCACAATAAATGCTCATTCGGTTACCATGTAATTTCACTATCATAGAGGAATTAGAATCAATTAATTTTGACTTTCCTTCTATATGTAGACTATGCACACATGAAACTCAATAAATACTACAAAATGTATACAATTTAATGAGCAATGCAAACAAATTTAAGAACCACAAATTTTATACCTAGACTATTCCTTTTTTATACAGTCAATTGGTCATTATGATGAAGAGGTTCCACATTTGAAATAGAGATAATATACCCTGACACTATAAACCATACATAGTTCCCTTCTGATTTACTGTTGTTCTTCACAACAGCTAAGTATAGGCACAGTGCATGTGAACGTGTAAGTTCAACGTGTGTGTGTGTGTGTGTGTGTGTGTGTGTGTGTGTGTACTTGGTATTAGAGCTTTCTAACAATGGAGTTCTTTTTCTTGACCTATTATTTTTCAACTTATCCAGCCTTGGAATGATTTATGAGAAACTAGTAAATAGTTAATGCACATTTAATAAATATTCATAGCATTGAATTTTCTACTTTATTTTTGTCTCTTGTCCTTTAGAACTCCACACGCATTTCATCAAAGTCATTAATCCCTTTACCACAGTATCACTCCCATCCAGTCCACTCTTCTACCTACTAAAAAATATAAAACTAAATTGCATCAGTCCTGAATTACCTCGTCATCCATAAACTGTTTCAGACAGTTTGAAACTAGTAGTGATGAAATTTAATCATATAATCAATGCATATATAAGTAAGAGAGTAATTTAATTATGAGGAGCAGGCGGAATTCGGGTGAGAGTATACTCTTCATTGGAAAGCAATAGGTGACTCTTGGATGTTTAGAGCTGAAACTTTGTGGAAATTAAGATAGAAGAAAAGCTGGGTGTGGCTGCTTGTGCCTGCAGTCCCACCACTTAGAAGGATGAGGTAGGACAATTGCTGTGAGTTTAATGTTAGCTTGGGCACACAGGAAGCTTCAAGGCATCATGATCTACATAGTATGGCCCTGCTTCTCCCAAAATAAAATGTAAGACCACAACCAAAAAGAAAGTAAAAAAAAAATAAATAAATAAGCCCTCATGCTCATGTAAATAGTCCTGTGTAAACTGGGTCACAAAATAACAATAACCTAAACAAAATGAAAGTATGAGGAAGACATATTGGGAAGACTAGTTCATTGGAAGTGGGAGAAACATAGGCAAGGGTCAGGGGAGAAAATAACCAAAGTACATTATATCCATGCCAAATGATTGAAAAATAAAAATGAAAACTTAATAAATATTTGTGATATTTGAATTATCATTATTAAATAATTAAAGCAATAAATATTCAAATATCACATTATTTTATTGTGACAAATTCTCCTGGGATTGTACACATGGTCCACCATTCCCAAAATTATAGCGTTATTGAGGGGAAAATTATCCTTTGATGAGGCTAAGTGGCATGTAATGCTATTCCATTGAGAACCTTATAAAATTGAATGACAAATACTCGGAAGTATGAGCATACTACTTCAAAGAACTTGCAAGCTCATACAAGAATAACTAGAGAAAAAGATGTGGTTATTTTTTAAACAGGAAATCAAGTTGTAGTAAAGCACAGGTACTATCAACTGTTTATTCTGATTAGAAACCAAGTAGATTTTTTTATTATTATTATTTTAACGAAAAGCCACATGAGGATTTTGGCCAAAGATGCACAGTTGTTACTATACCATTTTGTGACGTCTTTATTTTACATATTTACTGTCATTATTATACCAATGTCAGCATATGGAAACAAATATCTTGAAATGTATGTGATAAAGGAATAACACTATGTCCAGTGTTGAACCCCCACCACAACAAAAAGTAATAATACGGAGGAGGAAACTGCATCCCATAATCAGAGTAAAAATGAATCCAGGGCCAGTAATCCCAGAAACTAGGAAGCTGATATAAAAGGTTTGCCATGAGTTTGAGGCAGTAAGAGGAGACAGACAGACAGACTGAGACAGAGAGGCAGAGTCATAGAGACAGAAAGGAGGAAAAGAAAATTCAAGAAATTGCAGTAAGAGTGATAAAAGTAACACAGTCTTCAGCATCATACTTACCATCATTACTTTATGAGTAAAAGAACCCACGGAATTAAAGAGGAAAAGTAAAGGTAATGGCTGACTACACACTGTGAACTGCTGATTAGGTTGCTCCAGGGAGTCTTGCTCTTTTCTCAATGGAAATGAAGCAGGAGTACATCTGGGGCAGAGGGGGAGCAGGGGGAGGGAGGAGATGGAGGAGATTGGAGGAATAGAGGGAAGGGAAACTGAGTTCAGGATATATTGTATGAGAAAAGAATTTTTAAAAAGGGATTCTTTCCAGAAACCTATAGGCAGCCCTAAGTCAGAATTACTTCTCCAGTGGAAGTGAGGCAAGATGAGTTAGAAATGTATACAGAATAACCAATGCAATTAATATCAGTTGAGAAACTACTGCTGGAATTTAGTTTGGGAAATATAAAATACTACCTTAAAGTTTTGTTTTAGAGACAAAAGAAAGTTAATAAAAAAATGTTTTAAAATCAACAAAAAAATTAACTATTAAGGAGAAACTGGTGCAACTTCTAAACACAAAATCAATGCATCTGAGCTGTACTGGTTTAACAACAGATTACATGCCACAAACAGAAAAGGTTCTCAATGTATAGGAATAGAAACTCAAACAGAAAAGAAACTGGAACAGAGAGATCAGATAATCCCTCTTGACCAAGACTGGAGGAGTTTAATCTTTGAGATGACTGTCAGCCTATTAAAAGAAATGAGCAAAATACGAACGCATTCATATGATATGCTGTAGTACAAATTGTTCTTGACTCTTTTCAAAGCCCAACATGAATCAGTTAATGTTTACTTTTAAGTCATATGTAAATGAATTTGAAGCAGAATCTTGTAAACATCCCGGTGAGATAATCATATACGTGTCTCCTTTTAAAGTACTTTTGTGTGTGTGTCTCTGTTACCTTTGTGCCAACTTCAAACCCTGTAACCTTCTCCTGATCCTCATGAATAACAAGGATCAGGATAACCAGGGAAAAACGTCTGCTTACATATGCACACACTTTTGCACGTAGATAATGACAACCTGTGCAAAAGTCAATTTCCAACATTGACAAGTACAATCAGAAGCATTCATTGCAAACAAATTCATAGAAAGCTGCAACAATTCACATAGTGATGTTTGCCTTTAAACTTTAAAACCTAGGTTTATGCATAACTGAAGTAAAAATAAAAATCAAATTTGAAAATTCACAAAGATTGATGAAAACTTCAAGCTAACCAGCACAAAGCAGACTGCTCCCATTGCAGCACAGAGAAGCCAAATGTTTCCATTTGCTTTGGAATCAATTTCATTTCTTTGTAAACTTTCTGCATGAAATATTGCTTTATTTTCTGGTTATGTCACTTTGACATTTGACAGAATGTTACTAGTCGAGAGTGTTCCCAGTACATTTGAGAATCTATCAGGAAAATAAAACACAATAAATGTAACAGTTTTGAAACTAACATTATTAGTTCGAAGATGAAATGAAACACAAAATCTTCAATTTTCTAAGCAAGGCAAAACATCATTTTGTTATTTTATCTGCCATAGGATGACCAATGTGAAGCGAAGTTTCAAGAACACGAGTGATACATATTTTATTGAAAAACTCAAGTTCAACAGCTTGTATTTCAGTGCATAAATTTAGTGGTAGCCTTGGTCATAGCTTGATGCTTTTTCTGGTCTGAACATTTGAATGATATTGAGATCACCAATGGAAAGACCTAATAAAGCTCCTTCCTAACTAGTGAATTCTAAGCTACACCTCTCTTTTAATGGCTCCCTTTTTGTTTCAAATAAATGTAAATTCAGATAGATAATAGATAGGTCTATTCATTGATATGCTTCTATATATTCATGGTGAATTCAATGGAAAAATCTATATCTTGTGTATTTTTGCCCACTAAAGTGGACTTGTTGGATATCTTCATTTTTGTTATAGTTTGGGCTCCTTGTGAACATTTTTATAACGTTTTCCCATAGTTATCCCTAAGGAACATGGGTCGCACACCAGAACGCAAGGGCCATGAACACTATTTTAGGACTTCAGGACATAAGACATGTCTGCAGCATACTGTTTCCATTGACCCTGGGAAAGTTCTTCTCAATTAGCTACAGATGGGGGGAGGAAAGGGGGAAAGAACACAGACAGGAGGAAGCACTACCTTGTTAAGAATGAGTCGGTGCTCTTTGCTAGTTTTCATCAATGCTTTACTATAACTACGAGGACTTTTCTTTATCCCGACATCCATGACTGTGTAACTCAGAAGACCATCTGCAGAGTCCTAGTAACTTTGGGAAACTAATGTAATTATTCCTTAAGAGTTTTGGATTAATTTTATTTTGAATATCAGAAGTATATATCATGATGTTATGAGACACACATGGACAATAAAGTGGCTACTATAGGGAAGCAAGATGGCATCCATTATTATACCCTTAACCCTTCTTACCTGTAGCAAATGAAAACATCGAGTTGTTTAGAAAAACCTCCAAATACAATACAATGCAACAGTGCTCTACAATAGCCTCTAGACCTAATTTCTTCCCTACCTCAAACTTAACCTGATAACCTGATAACCAAGGAGTTTATCTTTACCTCTAAGTGTTTGATTTTTCTTTTTAGATTCTACATATAAATGAGGTAATATTATAGTATTCTTTCTGTGCCTGGCTAATTTCATTCAGTTTAATTCCTACACATTCATCTATGATGCACAGAGGGTCACAGTTTTTATTGGCTTGACACAAACCTGGAAAGTGGGACTCTCAGCTGAGAAATCTATCAGTTGGTCTGTGGGCAGGTTCATAGAGCATTTTCTTGATGGTTGACGGATGTGGGAAAGGGCAGGCCATTGTTCTCAATGTCATCTTGATGTTGGTGGGCCTGGACTAAAGAAGGATGGTACTTGGCAAACCCAAAAAAAACAAGCCAGTAAGCTGTGTTCTCCCATAGCCTTTGTTTTAGTTCCAGCCTCCAGGTTACTGCCTTGAATTCTTGCTTTGGCTTTCCTCAGTGTTGGAGATCCACATAAAAGTATAAACCAAATAATCCCCTTCATACCCAATTTACTCTTGCTTATAGTGTTTGTCATGGCAACTTAGATCAAACTTGAGCAGGTAGGGTTCCCTTATTCACAAAGGCTGAATAATAGCCTATTGTTCCTGTGTGTATCTGTGTTAAACAAACTGAACAGTTTGTTTACACGAGTTTATTGCAAATACTGCAAATATGAAAAATGTGCTACTGACCATGTTATTTACAAATAGAATTGTCTGTTGTACTACTACTGGCATATTGAAGTAAACCAGCTTAGACTTTAAATCCAGCCTCTTGTCCTTACCATGTTATACCAAAAATAATGCACTGAAGAATTTCATAAAATTCTATGTCTGTCTCTCTCACTCAGGTTTTTATACAAGTAAAGATCTTTGCTAGCTGTATAAAAGTTATGAAATCAATTACTGGAGATCTTTCCATCCACCCAAAGCAATGAAGAAAATCAATTGGCAGCTACAAGTAAAATACCACTATTGATTTTTCAAGTAACTTTTTTAAGTAATCATACTAAAAGATGTCATCCATTTAAGATAATCTAGTCATACCTAGACTATATTTCCTCCTTTTTTTTTTTTCATACTTCCATATTCTACATTTTTCCAGAGAATTCCATACAATTCACACTGAGAAATGTATTAGCGTTGGTAATTTTTCAATATGATTTGACAATAAAGTGAATTCCATTTATGGGCAGTACGTTTTTGAATATCTGTTTGATTTATTAGATTTTGTTGTTACAGCCTTCATTGTTTTACTTCTCCCTACATGGTGTCAATACAAAAACTCTCATCTTAAAGACCTATTTTGAGAGACCGCGGCCCAGGAACAAAGATTTAGGCTGCCCCAAATTCCCTGTTTACAAAATGGAAGCAGTTTCATGAAGTTTTATTGTTTTACAGAACAGAGAATGTCATCCGTCAAGTCATATTTAAAATGCGTTGGTGGGTACATCAGAGAGGTTAGTACAGCAAGATGGAGGAAACTTTACTATAGGACCACGGTGCTCTTTGATGAGATTCTTAGCTGTTAGGATGGTGGACACTGGTAGTCTGCTAAGCTAATAGATTGAAGAGGTTGTAGGTATTAGTTACAGGATATAGTAGGCCTTACATAGAATGAAATAGTGCTTGGTTACTCCCATAACATTTGAGCCACTGCTACACCAGTATATTGAACAGGCAGGTTGTTGTAGTAGCTCCCAGGGTGTGTGGCTAGATGAGATTGATAAGTAATTTTCTTTCACAGTAGTGTACATAGTATGTCATAGTACCATGAACACTAGTCAGTAGGAGTGACATTTCTAGTTGAGCTTTAGTTTGAGTTTTAGCTTGAGTTCTCTGTTCAAACATATAAGGATGTGGTGTCTTCAGCAACAGCGTCTTACTGTCAGATTATAATGAATAACCAATAGTGTGGGTAATAGCCTGCAATGTTTGGGAGTGGTCTGCAAATTATTTTTTAATGAGAAAAATGAAAAAAAGTTAAAAGCAGTTTTGCATTTCAAAATAGTTCAACATGTGTTATCCTTTGAGGGGGTGACTGTAAAAACTAGGCATTCCTTTTCATTCTATTGACCATTAGTGAAATGGAATTAGACGTGGTTCATCACTGAATGTATTTGTCATATTGACTCACTTAGACAAAATGATTTTTAATAATGAAAAAGAATCCATGAATTTTAAGGAGAGTAAGGATGAGTATAAGTGAGGTTTTGGAAGGAAGAAAGAGAATGTACTTATAATCACCAAAATTAAAAATAATGGAAAACAAAATACACCTCAGTAGGCTACACACAAAAGTATATAGGAATGTCGGGGGGTGGGGGGACTTGTTAAGAAGAATGACTCCAACAAGGAAGGGAGAGGATAAAAGGGTTAATGGAGATTAAAAATAACTAAAGTTGTTATATAAATATATGAAACTGTCAATAAAAATTTTAAAAATATGTAAAAAAAAGTTCAGTTGAGTATCATCTTAAAATTTTCACTTTCTTACTGTTTAAAACTGTATCAAATCATTTTATTATAATTGTTTTAGTTTGCTTCCTATTTCTGTGTTACAACATCATGATCAAATGCAAAAGTATTCGTTTCACCTTGAAGGTCACAGTCCAGTACTGAGGGAAATCAAGGCAAGAACCTGGAGGCAGGAACTAAAGGCAGAGGCAATGGAGGAACACCCACTACTGGCTTGCTTCCTATGGCTTGTGTAGTCTGCTTTCTTATACTACCTAGTGCAATCTGACCAGGAGGGGTGGCATCACCCACATAGGGCTTGATCCTCCACATCAATCATTAATCAAGAAAACACCCTACAGATTTGCCTACAGGCAATCTGATGGAGGCATTTTTCTCAGTTGAAGTTTCTCTTCCTAGGTAACTCTCTAGCTGTGTCAAGTTGATAAAAAGCTAATCAGGAAAATAATGTTACTTAATGTTAACTGTATTACTATACATAAAGTTTGTGTGTTTTCATTAAAAGGAACATGCTATGTCATTTTGCAACAAATTGGATACATCTGGAAATTATAATATTTAACAGTTTCTAGAAGATAAAAACATATTCTTGTCGAGTAAAATTATATATACATACATAAAATCGTGCAAATATTTATTTCATAACAGAGGAAGTAGAACTGTGTTGGGGAACAAAAGGCTCAAGGATGTGAGACAGATATGAAGAGGTTAGGAGAGTGTGGAGAGAAAAGCTCAAAGACACTGCATAGTTGTATGAAAATGTCTTTATGTAATGCAGTACTATGTATGATAATTTTTTAATTACTGATAGACAAGTATTTTATACTACTGTCTTATGGTGAAAAGCAATAACTCATAACAATCCACCCCTTTGTAATGCATTACAATAAACCACTCATTTTGTTGTCTGGGCAGACTTACAGAAAAAGAGTTCCTACACCTGTGATAAATCTAAAATTGTGTTGAAAGTTGTCTCCTTATGAGTCAGCAATGCTCAAATATGAATTATGATCATACTGTCTCATACCTTCTCTATCACCTTTGTTCACCTCCTAAGTGATAATCTTATCAATAGGAGACCAGAGATACAGCAGGCCTTAGCACAGGTATTAGAAAAGTATAAGGATGAATAAAATCTGGAGAAATTTATTTACTTCATCTCTATTTCGTTTTAGATTATACTTGGCTATAATCTAAGGCATGAACAATCAATGTAGATTATTTGTAATAATGAATATTTGGCTAATATTAATTTTTTTTCCTCTTTTGCGGTACTGATGTCCAAATTCACTACAAATTCATAATGGCTGCCAAGCGCTGTACTACTGAGATGCAAAACTCCTCAATTCCATAATATCACATCTTAAAGGTATATTAGGTACTAGAAATTTATATTGAATTACTTTGTAGCATCCAAGTCTAATTTCTCTGTTATTAAGGTATTAAAATCTACATTTCAAGACTTATATTGAATTAAAAGGAAGGTCTTGGGCTTGGGAGATGGTTCAGTCAAAATAAAAATTCACAATCTGCAGGATTTTTTATTACACAGATAAATTTAGAGTTATCATGAGTTGTAAGATGGTTGTCTGAAATTGTAAATTTTTCAAAGTAGCATGCTTCTTTGGGCATTATTTGTTTACAAAAGCAACAGTGTATTTTAGGAATTATGCATATTGTTATGTATGGGTAGAATTCAGTCCTTTCCATTTACTTAAACATATTCCATCATATAAATAACTCATTTTGACAACCATTTCTCTACTTTACAATGTTCTAATCTTTTTCTAACATAATATTTTTATTGATTATTTGGGAATTTCACATAATACATACTGATCACCCTCACTTCCAAGTCCTCCCAGGGTCCTTCCAACCCTTGTGACCTTTCCCATCCCCAAAAAGAGAAGAAAAAAAATCTCACAAAACACAAGTCTAATTTGTGTTGCCCATACTCACTGGAGCATTGTCAAACTTCCAGCAGCCAGCCTCTTAAAGAAAACTGAGTTCCTCCCCAGTCACCCCCCAACCAGAAGCCATCAATCAATAATAGAGAATATACTTCAGCAATCTTATCCCTATTTTTAAGTGCTCTCTTTGATGGCTTCCTGTCTAGGGTGTTCCTTTTAGAGGGAGGAGGTGGGCTCGGGGGTGGAGTTGTCAAAGAAGCTTTCTAAGACTTCCTTTCTCAACTGTGAGTCTGCAGTCAACAGAAGCACGGATCATGGACTTCCACATGGTTTCTGTCAACAGCAGGAACCATGGCCATTCACATGGTCTCCAGTATCAGCACGTGCCACAGACCTCAGCATGGTATAGATCATGTACATCAACATGATCTTCTGCCACAGCACAGGCCATGGACATTAACATGGTTCCTGGCTACGGCAGGACCTCCAACTCCTATGCGGCCCTCAGTGGAAGCACAGAACATCCCCATCATCATGGCCTCCTAGTAGTAGCATGACCCATGGACATCTTTATGGCACAAGCCATAGACATCTGCATACATGGCCTTAGTGGTAACACTGGCCACAGATATGAATACTAACTTGGCCTCCTGTGGTAGCATAGACTACAGACATCCACCTGGCCCACAGTGGTATCACATTGAAATGAAAGGACATTGGAATGACCTCCAGCAGCAGCCCAGACCATGAACATCCACATGAAGCCCAGGCTTCAACATGGCCTGGGGCAACAGCACAGACCACAGATACCAACATGGCCTCTGGAGGCAGCATGGACCATGGAGGTCTTTCATTCTTCATCTCGGATATCCTGGTGTTGCTCAGAGCCAGGGTGATCATACAGCTGGGTAGTACATTCAGGGGCTGAGACTGAGCCAGATCCAGGCTGCTGCACACTACCTTGCCAACACTTCTAGGCAGCATGTTCCCTTATAGACTGATGACAGCCTTCTCTCACACCTGTCTCTAGTTTTGCTTCTCTCCACCACACAAGCACTGCTCCATTCCTCCATCTTTCATACCTCTCCATTGTATAGTTGTTCATCATAGTGATATTGGAAATTGCACTATATATATTCCTTGTGCTCAAACAGATTTACATGCAAATATTCACTGCAACAAGTTGTTGGTGTGGTCCAAGGTTTCTTGTTTCTGAAGCACCATAAATACTGGACCACTGCTGAGACTTGGTTAGGATATCCCACTCTTGCCCAGAGTCAGGGTGATCTCCTGACTAGGCAGAGCATCTGCAGGCATGTTCCCTGCAGCTCCAACCTGCAGCACACCTCCCTCCCTCAAAGTCAGCTGCCTGAGGCTCACTGGGCTCAACCTTTGTGCTTGTAGCCTACAGGCAGCACCACGGCCCCACCTCTGTCTCCCAAGTCATTAGCTCACATGTAAGTGCTTTCATAAGGCAAAACTAAAGTGTGTTCTTCACTGATTTGGCTTTTATTGATGTTATACTGTATTGAAATCTCTCAACATGCCTTTCATGGACATTAAATCTTTCACACTCTGAGTACAGGCTTGAAGTAGTGCATACTGATAAAGTTTCACTCTGTGAAGTTTAGTCTATCATGTAAATAAGAGTACAGGTAAAGGAAATGTTTATAACTAATGAATTATAAGTAAGACATAAGAATTAAGCATAACTGGAAGAAAATGTAGTGAAATCATTTAAGCAAACTGAAATACTGCATGAATGAATTACTCTGGCAGTGCAATGTAGAAAGCTGGTGTTATGTCTTCTTAAACTACCAGGTTAAAGATAGTCACAGAAAAAGAAACTAAAAGATATGCTAAATATTTAAATCCTTTAGTAAATTTGTAAAATACACAACTAAAAATCAAGTTGGGGGAATTTCACCTTCATTTATGTGTATGGACTAGGAGTAGCATCAATTAATGCTGATACTCAACAGCAGTGTCTTTGTGCTAATTTACCATCAAATGGGAGGATATCTGTGCCCAGATAACCCGTAACACCCTTCTGTGGAAATCACCATTGGTGTACAGGAGCTTTGCTACTTTGATCATTAAAACAAAGACCCATTTAAGAATAGAAATTCTCACGGTGTGGTGGGATCATATAGTTTCTGGTTTTTTATGAATGGTTTGTGAGGTTAACGTATTCCTAATAATTATAAAATGTAACTTGGCTGTTTTTTTATTGTTTCATTTGTACTGATGGTTACTTAACGTATGGTGAGACCTAATTTTTTTAAGAAATAAAAGGACTGTTTTAGCTACATTTTTGCTGCTGTGATAAAATATTAAGACCCAAATCAGCTTAACAGAGGCTCTTCTTTTTCTTATGGCTCCAGAGGAGAATTCATATGGCACAGAAGACATGGCAACAGGCAAGAATGGTGGCAGAAAAACACAGGAAGCAGAGAGAGAAAACAAGGCTGCAAACCTTTAAAATCTTCCCAAACCATGTCCTTCCTCAGCAAGGCTGAACATCCTAAATGTTCAATAACCTCCCCAAACAGCATCACCAACTGGGGACCCAGTGTTTAACATACATGGAACTTTAGGGAATATTTTTCATTTAAACCACCACAGGTATCAAATTGTGATAACAGGAATAATTTGATCATTTATAATATAAATGTTAATTTCTTTTCAAAATGTACTTGAGGAAGTGATAAAATTATAAGTGTTACTGAACCATAATTTATGAATTATATTACTTTTTAATAATGTGTATAATAAAAGGGGGAATGTGCATGAAATACTTCCACTGAATGCTGAATTATTGTGTGAAATTAATGATGCACCTTCCTTAGTGGAACACAATTCAACCTGAATTAATCAACTGTCATTCAAATTGCAGTTATGTACGTTTTAGGAGAAAGGACACATATTCTCAAAATTCAAAATAGTCTGTAACTTCCATGAAACAACTCTCATTTGCTGCCAGTGATAAAATTTGAGTTTTCAAACAAACACCAGTGGGAGCCTGGCAGCTTTGTGATACATACTTTCTGATGAGATTGGAGTGGACATTACAAGTGCAACTATTTACTGTTTTCTGCAGATGTATGCTGACATTTTGAGTTGCTGAATAGCTAATAGAATTAATATTTTGATGGTACAAAATTATACGTGAGTGAATAACCTACTCAAAATGAAATATAGAAATATGGATTTTAGCCTACCAGAATATTAAATTTTCAATAGCTATGTTTCACATTCGACAACACAGCAAATATTTATTAATCTATTGCCGAATTTATTAAAATATTGAAGAGTACTTTCAATTTCTGAAACCAGCACACTTTATGTGTGCATGTATTTGTGGTGCCGAAGAAATTTCTCTAATTATTTAAACAAAAATAATTATTGAACATACTGAATTCAGAAACACATATTAGAATACAGCTTTCTTCATTAAAAACATGACATAAAATATATTTGCAAAATATCATCTTTGTTCTTAAACTCTCACAAATCAAAGTTGTTTTGTATGGAATATAACATTGGAAGTTATCTGTGTGTATTTATAAAAACATATTGATTCCTTGTTATATTAACTGCTCTCATATATTTATGACATATTAATTTCATCTACAATAATTGATAATTGTAAGATTATGGAACAGAAAGCGCTAGGAGGCTGTTTCTAGCTACACAGCAATTATACTGTTAGAACTTACCTGACAGGAGTATTTTGGAACACGGAGTCTCTTGAAAGGCATGCAAAATCAGATTGAAAACTTATTAAGTTGCAGTTAATTTTAATAAATGTCAGCCCCTTTACTTGCAAACCACATGTGGACAGCTGTATGTGTTTCTGATGCAGTGGATACTTACTTCTCAGAACCCAAGATAGACCATAAAGTTCCCTTCTAAATGTTTGGCTTTCTGCTCCAATCACTCATTGTTACTTCTGATCACAAACATATGTGCTGAAAAACATATGGGCACAATCATTTTCTTCACCATCCCTATTGTTGCAAGCATTTTCTTAAAGCAATGTAAAGGGTGGGTATATTTTCATCTCTTCTTTTTGATGGCCAAGCATCAATGACTAGGATATTTAAAATCAATTGCATACATAGAGTAATTTGGAGAATGACTATGCACACTCAGAGAAAAGTTCAGAAAAGACCTGAGAAATTCCTAAGTTTGGATCTCTGTGTGGTCCCTGAAACATAGAAAGAATAAGGCAACCGAAGTCACCAGAGTCAATGATGAAAAACTATTATAAAAGCAAAAAACTCCAGGGATGATAAACATCCTCATTTCCAGAGTTAATACATTATTAGATTCAGATGTACAATTTTCAGCAAATGTCGTGAGACTACAGAAAACAATACATGCCAAGTTCAAAGGTAAATTAAACTATTTAGTCCTGAGAAGACCTAAGGAAAATATACTAGACAAAAGGTAAAAGAGTTTTCTTAAAGATTTTCAATGAATTAAAGGAAAATGTAGAGAAAGTCCAGAAAACAATCAACAGAACTAAAATATGAATAAAAATAGAAAATCTGAAAAGGAATTGCCCTGCATAATAACTGCAATGAAAAATTCGCTAGAAGAATTCAAGGGTAGATTTGAGCCAGCAGAAGAAAAGAATTGAGAAACATGAATATGAGACAATTGAAGTTATTAGATCTGAGATATAAAATTAAATAGACCGAAATTTGAGTAAAGTTTAAGAACAAAGTTATGCAAGGTGGAAGTCTCAGAAGAGGAGAAAAGAATGGCATAGAGAAAAGACTTGAAGAAATAATTGCTGAAAGAGATTTCCATGTTTCACTTAAAATCAACTGAACACAAAAGAAAACATTAAAACAGGAAACGGGGTTGGGGATTTAGCTCAGTGGTAGAGCGCTTGCTAGCAAGCGCAAGGCCCTGGGTTCGGTTCTCGTGCTCAAAAAACAAACAAACAAACAAAACATGAAAGGAAGGAACAATTATCTGCAAGACATTAAAAAAGCCCAGCTGAACATAGGAATAATAAACACCCCAGACCAGTAATCACTTAAATTAACAATGGCATAAACTCTCCAGCCAAAAGATATTGGAAGAATGCTTAGAAACACCCAATGTAACTGTTTGTTCCCAGCAAGAAACTGAGACTTAGAACCTCATACATAAATGGATTGAAGGTGAAACACAGTGAAAGTGATCTCATGGTTTTGAAAAACTGAAAGAGAGAATGCTGTTATTTTAATATCAGGCTGAAATACTTTTAAAAGCCTAATGACAATTCAAATGATATATATTAATGACTGAATATATCAAGGATATAATACTTATAAACTCTTGAAAGGCCAGTGCTAGATCATTACCATATGTGGGTAAAAACTGTTGGAGCTGATGGAACTGGGAGATAAACAAATATTTACGCAAAACAAATGGAAAGTTTGAATATTCTACACACAAACATAGATGACATGTCCCTTGCGAATGAGATTTCCTGGAATAGGCTGTGTCTATAGAGAAGACTGACCGCTTAGAACTGGAATACTGTGTAAGACTGGAATACTGTGTAAGACTGGAATATTGCTGGTCAGTAGGCTAATTACCTTATATGGGGATAGTTCTAGCCTTCTAGAGCAGCTGCTCCTTGCCCACCTCGGTTTCTGTTTCTTTAGCAATGCCACACCTGGTACGGCACTGCTAAAGAGCCCAAGAACCTGAGACTAAATGAGTCATGATCCGTTGAACAAAACCTACTACTATTATTCTGCTAAAGGGGCAAGCATAGCAGTAAACTGATTCCTGGTGACTCATATATCCTACTACTTTAAAATATAGAGTGGTGAACTTTCATTTCCACCAAGAAATAATAAAAAAAAAAACTACAACAGAGCTGAAGGTGGAAAGCTTTAATTTTATATCCTCTTTCATGGCTCATGTATTCTTTCACCTATAATCTGTCCTTCCTCATGACCTAAAATCCCTCTTGGTTTCCTTTCTAAATTTTAAACTATACCCACACTCACCAATGATTTTATATATGTATATTAAAAGTTAATATCTGCATATGAAAGGGAACATACAGCTTTTTGTTCTTTCTAAGTTTGAGTCACCTTGCTTAATATAATATTTTCAGTATTTATCCATTTGTCTGAAAATTTTTATTATTTCATATTTTATAGCTGAATAATATTCCATTCCATAAAAGTTTGAGATTTTTACCATCCACTCATCTGTCCATTAGCATCTAGGCTGCTTCCATTTCTGTAATGCTGTAAAGATGGGTATATAATATCTCTGCAGCAGGATATGGAGTACTTTGGGTATATGCCAAGGAGTCATGTGGTGGTTCTATTTTTGATCTTTTGAGGAACCCACAAACTGATGTCTATAAATTTTGTATGAATTTGTACTCCCACCAGCAATGAATGAGGGTTCCTTTCCTCCCATATCTTCTACACCACTGTTGTCATGTTTCTTAATGATAGTGTTGTATCCAGATCGAGACCCCCAGAGAGACCACCAAAGATGAGCATGATGGAATGCAAAAGCAAGGTTTAATTCTGGATATACAATACAAGCCTAGGCAGGGACTTCGTCCAATACATCCAATGCAGTGGAGGCTGGAGGAAGTGCCTGCCTGTCTGCAAGCTCAGTTTTTAAAGGGAAAAATCACAAGGTTACATCATTTAGGGGTGCTAGTACGGGTACAATTCTGATTGGCTCGCTTCTAGGGGCTTTCTAGAAATCATGACTTAATCTTACTTCTAAGGGGGTGGTTGCCCACCACCATTTCTCATTGGCTGCCCTCAGGTGGGGACATTTTTATGGTCAGTTACCCTGGAAACCAGGGTTGGAACATTCTATAGTCCTGCAGTCATTACCTCATGACTACCTTGTGACTCTACTTTTATACTTTCTGGTTTCTGGAATCTGGACTGACTGGTTTCAGTAACTAATGGCCTATTCCTAGAAGGAGAAATCTTAGGCCTTAGTTTTTGGGTGAAAGCATTTTGGTCTTATTTCTGAGATGGCTCATTTTGGTCTCACAATAACAATCTGTTCTGGGGTAAGGATGCAACAAACACACACACAAAAATAATAATTGTTTTTCATAATTTGGTGTGGCCAATAAGACCATAATTGAATAAAAGTGAAAAATGACCACAAAAGAAACTATAAACCTATTTGGAGACAGAACAATATTTTTTTTTAATGAACGGGGGACATTGAAGAAATCAAGAAGGAAATTTAAATAATAATTTCCAGGGTCAAATAAAAATGAGAACTCAATGTGGGTCCTGGCCTTCCCATATGGAGTCAACTGTTGCCTGCTTGCTGACCTTGACCAGATGTCCTCCCTATGCTGATTCCCTGCCGATTTCCTTCTTACTGAATGGTCATCGGAGGTTCTTTGTTCCTGTATCCTGCATTTGGTGTAAACAGCTTTAGATGCAAGAATGTAGAACATTTGGTAGCAAACTTCTGCCCTCCAGGGTTCCTCCATTGTGCTGTAAGCCTGTATTTAAGGTTTCCTCCCTCTTTCAATAAACGGCATTCAGCATTCTGCTGTGGCGAATGACTCGCTGATTCTTGTCTCTATTTTTTAATCCACAGCCCCTCGCTCGGACATGGTGAACCGGGTGGTGGTAGCACGGGCATTACCGCAACAACTCAACCTACCAGGACCCCTGGCCCACAAGCAAGGAAGCATTAATAAGAAGATTTATATCTGTAAGATGACCGAATCCTTACATAAGATCTCATTCTAAAAAACCTTGAGCAATCTCAAATAAACGACCTAATGGTGAACCTCAAGACTCTAAAAAAATAAGTAAATAAATAAAACAAGAAACCAATCACAAACCCAGTGGATGACAAGAAATAACTAAGATGAAGTTGGGGATAAAAGAATAACATCAACTAAAGAGAGATGGCTCTTTGGAAATGCCAATAAGATTAACAAACCCTTAGTTAAACTTTCAAAAGAGAAAGAGGAAGACCAAATACTGCAGACACAAAGAATGCTGTTACAAGAGACTCCAGTGACAATATTGTAGAGAATTCTTTGAAAGCTTATGCTCAAAAAATCTGGAAAATACTGAAGACATGGATGAATTTTTAATGTCTATGACCTTACAAACTGAAAGCCACTATGAGTAATGACACTGAAGCTATAATAAAGTCCCTTTACAAGGAAAAACCCAAAATAGATGGTTCATGGCAAATTATTATCTAGTTTTTTAGAAAGATCTAATATTAATCCTTCCCAAATTCTTCCACGAAATAGAAATCTAAAGAACACTGCCTAATTTATTCTATGAAGCCAGTATTAGCCTAGTACTGAGGTAAACACACACATATGCGTGCACGTGCTTGTACACACACACACACACACACACACACACACACACACACACACAAATAATGACTAGTTTCTCTAACATAAATGCAAAACTTCTCAATAAAATACCTGCAAATAAAATTCAGGAATGAACACATTAAAGAGATGCTCAGTGTCTTCATTTCAGACATGCAAGATTTAACATATGTAAATCAATAAATGTAATAAATCATATAAACAACCATAAATCACCTAATTTGTACCTTTGATATTTATTTTACTTATGCCTTTTGGACATATTTAAATCTGAAGATCAGGACTTAACCCAGGTGCATAAACTGGCTTTTTGGAGCCCATTGCCTAGGGTGGGATACTGTGCTCAGCCTCCATAAAGGGGGGGGGGGGGGTTGGGCCTGCCTCAACTTGGTATGCCAGACTTTGTTGACTACCCAAGGGAGGTTTGACCCCCTCTGAGGAGTGGATGGGACCTGGGATGGGAGAAGGTGGAGGATGCAGGAGAAGGGGAGGGAGGGTAATCTGGGGATGGTATGTAAAAGGAAAACATTTAATTAAAAAAAAAAAAAGAATTCGTGCAGCTCTTCCAGAAGACATGAGATTAGTTCCCAAGTACCCACCTTAGACTTCTCACCACCTTCTGTAATTTCAACTCTAGGGTGTCTTCTGGACTTGGTGAGCACCTACATACATATGGCATACAGACACATGAATTCACACAACTAAAAATAAAATTATATTTTAAAGAAGAAATACTTGAATAGAAAAGAAATATCACTCCAGAACCACACACTGAAGTTTTCACTAATTATTTTCTCTGTAATTTGGTGTTTTACATCTGACAATGTCAGTGGCAGTGATGTTATTAGCCAAAGTACTAGTATTATTGTAGGACAGATGTGCTTTGGTAGATATCTGTTCAGTCCTCAGAAGAATACCAAATAGACAGCATACAGTGTATTGTCACTAGCTACTGTTTCTGTAAATATTCTTTATATCCAAGCAAAATATATATATTTGGGTCAAGAAGAGTTCAGGATTTTTAGAAAATAGCATAACACAGCAATGATATTAAAAATTGAAAATTATTCACACTTGGTTTTAGAAATTCATCAACTATTTCTGCCTTTGATGTTTTCCAGAGATATATTCTTTCCTGTAGTTCCTACTGTTATGCCCAGATCATGACCCCAAAGAGACCACTGAAGACCTTGGATGTCCAGAATGCAACAGCAAGTTTATTCTGTAGATACAAGTCTAGACAGGGAACTCATTCCTATACCCAATACAGTGAGGCAGGAAGTAGTTGCTCTTTCTTTGTGAGGCTAGCTTTTCAAGCCTTTCAGGGGGGGGTGGGGGGGGGGTTTGCACGGGTGCAACTCGGATTGGTTTATTTTTATCTCTGTTCTCTTTTAATTGGGTAAGGGTATGTAACATTTGAATTTACTGGTTGGGGGTTACAATCACCACTTTGGGGGCAGTCCAGCACAAGTCCCAGGCTTTGTCCTTGAGCCACCATGGGGGCTGTCTGGCCAAGCACGTACTGACTGTGGGGGCTGGCTCAGTGGTACAGGCTCTGTCCTTGACTCATGCACATAACTCTAAGTTGGTGAGGGGCCCCAGACAGTAAACATCTGGTTGAACTTTGAGCAGTCAGAGTACGTGCAGAAAGGGAGCTACTGCAAGGACTATGTCTTTTGTTCACGGCCCTCCCAGAGACTGCTTGCTCAGTCTCAGGAAACTGAAATTGAGGCCTGATCTCTGAGAGAAGACTGAGCAACCTGTTATGGCATCTGCTTGGTCCTTTCACCTACCTTATTTCAAGTTCTTTGCCCTGTCTTTATTCTACCCCATCTCCTCATTTTGCTCTCTAGAAATTCATTATTTTTATTAGCCATGCTAAGAACAACTAGCTTCAATAATATAATTTGTAAACTTCTGACCATACTCTGTAGCTTATACATTGTTTCCAATTAAATGTAGATGATCATATTTCAAAATCTGAAGGCAATTATCTACCAAAAAGCAATTAAAAAATATGCTTAGCTTCCTGATACAGGTGGGCCATAACCATACCTGATTGCTATTCTGAAGCCCCAGAAGGGTTTTTTCTGCTATGTCATATAGATGTGAACATGAAAGCCTAAACGCTGTCTTTGTGGGCATTTATTTGAGTTAAGCTACTGTGCTCCTGAGTTAATAGTCAGATGCACCAGTATTCAATGCTCAGATGCATTTGTTAGTACTGAGGTGACCTTGGAAACATTATATAATTTCTCTATACTTCCGTTTCCTCACCTCTAAAATGAAGAAGATAACATTGGTGTCATCATGTTGACATGGGATTAAATAAAACTGGAAATAAGCTGTGATCTTAGCACAGAGTCTGGACAAGAGAATTGCTTCCATTTTGGTTATCATTATAGTCGATTATCTTCACACAGGCTTGTCTGACCACATTTTTAATGATGAAAATAGTCACCATAGGAAATAATTTAAAAAGAAGTCTGCCCAGGCATGATACATGCCTAAAACCCAGGCACTTGGGAGATAGATGCCAGATGATGAGGCATTCAAAGTCATCCTCTGCCTCATATGAGTTTGAAATCAGCCCAAGACACATGAGAACCCATCTCAAAGAACGATTGTGTGTGTGTGTGTGTGTGTGTATGTATGTTTGAAGCCAGCCTGAGTAACATGGAAACCCATCTCAAAGAACATATATTTGGGGATGGGGCAAAGAAGGAAGGAAAAGAAAGAAGAAAGTTGGTGAAGGATGAAAGGAAGCAAAAAGGCTACGTTTATTTAAAAAATATGTTTATTAATCTACAAAAACCAAATTAAGATAATATGTCAAAATAAATAAATGAAAGTTAACCTAAGAACCTTATAAACTGAATACAAATACAGAATTCACAGGGTTTTTTTGTTAAATTATATATTTTATTCCAATTTGTCTTTTATCATTTTGTATAACTTCTGTTAATTTTACTATACTTTTGTTTGCTTAAAATACTTTGTTTGCCTAAAATAAAAATTTTCCTGGATCATGTGTTTTCTTGGCAATTAAAAAATACCAATATTTGTATTTTAGATTCTATTTCAAGAAAAAACCAAGACAAAGTAATCATTTTTAAGTTTTACAATGAAATGAGTATAGTTAGATATTATTAATCATATATAGTAGAACTTGAAATGAATCTTCATCAAATGTCCTATTTGAGGTTCTGATCATGTCTAAGATGATTTGTATGAAAAGTATAAAGATCATTTATTTTGGAGCAAGAGCACTCATGATAGTGTTTCTGATTAATGATGGCTCTGCTAAAACTAACTCATATTGACAACCGTAGTAAGGCACATAAGTACCATATTCTTCAGGACCCTCTGGATTCTATATATTATATTCTCCTTAAGGCATATTTTATTTTCAGTTTCTGATGTTATTATTAATAGATTGTTGCCTTCCAAAACTTTAATGTGGGCTGAAGAATGTTGAATTTTCTACTACCTGGGCAACAGAAGAACATAGACAGACATTTCAGAAGAGATTTCAGCTGAGGATAAACTTTCTCCACTACTTATCTCCACCACCTAGTTCAGACTAGAGGGAAGGTCTAGGTTAGTGTGATAGGAGTTAATGTGTTTGGCTTCTCACTTGTGATTCTCAGGCATGAATTTACTGTCTTGTAGATGAGGATAACTTAAAGGACCAAGAGTAAAATAGAAGTTTCTAAAGTTTAGAAGAACTCCTACAAAGCTCCTAAAGAATTAAGGTACAATAAGTGTTTAGAATGCAGTTAGGAATTATACCTGCTTAGTAAAGTGATGGTAGAAGATTCTCCTCTAAGATCCATACCTCAAGAATCCTGGATACTTGGCTAGATTTCTACTGTTTCCCTCCTGTTGGGTGGGCTTTAAGTTTAATTAGACAACTGTTCATTATAACCAAGTGTGTGTGCCACTACTGTACATTTAGGGATATCATGACATGGTTATTATTGCAGTTCATGGGTTTCACAGCTGATTAGGAATATTGATTACTTGCTTTCCTTGGCAGTTTGTAAAGTATATTATGCTATGACTAAAGCTAGTCCTCGAAGAAGAGGCATTCATGTCAGATCCCATTTGAGTTTCTGAGCCCTGAGTTTGAAGTGCATTGTTACCATCAACCTGGGAGAGACAACCCAGGGCAACAGCAGTTGCATTCTAAGCAGTTACCTTTATACTCACAGATAAGTAGAGCTGCCACTCCTCATCAAAGAAGCTTCTATTTGCAGCAGATACCATTAAACACACACACACACACACACACACACACACACACACTTGGTCAAAATGCCAAGAACAATTGATAATGGGGTGCCCAAATTCAATGCGCATACCTGTAAAACAGCTCTTAGATGCACAGCTCAGAGAGCGTTGTGGAAGGGAAGACAAAGCAATTGTAAGAGCCAGAGAACAATAAAATTTGTCATGAGATTACGTCCCCTGGAAAAGACAGGGGAGCTACACCACTGATAACACAATAATGATGCTGCCCAAATAGGGCAGCACAGTGACAGCACCAATAGACATGCTAACACGGAAGGCTGAAATCCCACAGAGCCCAATGCCTGCATGGTAGGCAACTATAGACAACTCAGCAACGCTGAGACAGGATGAATTAGTCAACCCTGGGGATGAGTCCCCTAATGGGTTATCCAGTTCCAAATAGGCATGCCTGAAATCATATATATATAGAAGCAAAAATAAATGGACCCAACAGAATATATATATATACATACACACACATATATATGCATAGGTATGCATTTGAACATATATGTAACAAGAACAATTCAAGTAGAAGAAGCACTGGGATTGAACGGTAGTGAAAGGAGTGGGAGAAAGAAAAGGGAATGAATGGATGAAATGATGTAATAAACATATTTTAATTAAAATATCTTAAGATGAATTAAGCTAGAAGGCCCAAAGCAACAAAAACCCTTTTACGGTCTTCAGTAAAATCCAGGAAATAAGCTGTGCAGATCACTGTAGCTGTCTCTGACAAAGGCAGAAGAGGAAATGACAAGAAATAAAGCTACATGAAATGATGCCACCGAGAAGGCATTGCATATAGTCACTAACCCAGGCTGGATGCAAAGACGTCATGGCTTCCTAAATTTTTGTAGAACTATGTTGGGAGGAACCCCATAACACGGAATTGAAAATGCCTGTAACTATAAAATGCCTCCCATGGGCTCCTAAGTTTTATCCCAGCATGAGGCAGTGTGGAAAGCTCTGCCGTCCTCAAGGAGTACATACTGTCCAAAGCCCTCTTCAGATTTGTCAAGAGGCCAGGTGCACTAAGGTGTGTGAGCCAGCTTCACAGTACCAAAGCTTCTAGAGGGTTCACAATGGGGATGTGGGCACTTTTCCTCATTCCCATTGCTCCCTTCCTGTCTGGACATTTGTACAATTTGCCCACTGAATCTCTTCTGTTGGCACTAAGGAGGACGGAAAAGCCTGTCTTATTTATTTGAGACTTGGCATTTTAAAAAGCCGTAACTAGGAAAGAAGAAAAATCGGGCATTATTCAGAAACTACTTGCTTTGATGGCTTTGAGCTGCCTGCAGTGACTTGAGAAAAAATTTACGTGCTGTCTCCCAGGAGGAACTAGGTAAATTCCAAGTGAAAAAAAAAAAAGAGAGAGAGAGAGACATGTTGGATCTTTGGTGCAGAGAACCAGTCTGAGGAAGACAGAGCTGGCAGAGCACCAAAGCATCATGGAGCCTTAGTAAAGGAAGCAGCTCCCACAGCAGCAAACTTGGCAGTCACCTTGAAGCTGGGTCAGCTGACGTCCGGGCAAGCAAACTACAGACCAGGCTACCCGCAGCCCACAACCTTTCTTATAAAATAGATGTCCAGATAAGTAAGGATATGTTTTACATTTTGAAATAGTTGAAACAAAATCACAATAAAAGTAATAATTTATGACATTTGAATGTTATTCGATATTCAGATTTCAAATTTCATTGTCTGTATAACCTTTAGCTGGAACACACTCGTAGTCAAGGAATCACACATTACCTATGGTTGCTTTCAACTTAAGATCATAGGTCGAGGACTTGTAAAAGATGTGGAGACCCCACAAAGACAAATATGCTCATGCTCACTAGCTGGCTCTTCATGGGAAAATATGTGAGCTTCTTATAGAGTTTGTCCTTCAGAACATTTTTTTCCAATTAAACATAAGAAGAAATGGACATAAGACTCCCTGGACCAAACTTAGAAGAGATACGTAATCTCTTGCGCTTTGTTTTCATCCTTGTGTTCTCTTGCTTAGCTTTCAACCTAGACCTAGAAAGTCCTGAGGAATTGTACTTAGGGGAAATCATAGGACAGAAGGATCTTAAGGTAAGAATCACTGCATGGAATTCCCATCCACTGGATTACACTGAGCAGAAATACCAGCCAGCACTAGAGTACTGAACAAGCACAAATGAGCACTGACTTTACCACAGTGAGATTTTACAGTGGACTTTGTCACAGCAATGAAATTCCACAAACTAGTCTAGGAAGCTCCATTTTTAACTAAGAAGCTGGGCCGTTTCTATTTTGTCTCCAATGCCTGTGCTTAACTGACTCCATCTCCTGTCTTACTATTTCTCTTTCTCTGCCTATCTGCTCCTTAATTGTGTGGTATTTTATCTCACGCTACACTGTGGATATTGAGATAAACAAATAATAATTCCTTTTATGAAACTACTCACAACATATAAAAGGAAAGCACACATAAATTTAGGCAAATATAATAAAAGTGGCAATTATATGGCATCAGTACTTTCCAGGTTCCCATAAAAATTTCTGGGGTTGAGGGAAATATAGCAACAGACATAATAGTAATCATTTATTTAGTATAGGTACCATATTTGGCCTACTAATACAAGGCCACCTTTGCTGGGCTCAGTTCTAAATAACAATATCATTGGCCCTTTATTCTCAAGGAAGATATTCAGCTATCATATGATAATGCATGGTGCAGAAGAGAGTCATGAAATAATCGAGAATCCAATCTGATCACCATCTTCAGAATTTGCTTACCTTCTCTACAGGCTTTGTCCATGTGACTGCCTACTCACTAGATGCAGATGACACCCACAAAGAATTCTACGTGCTTCAGGAGAAATGTGCAGAGCAAAAGTCAAAGTGTAAGAGCACAATTTCATCTCAGCTGCAGACAACCTCAGACATTAACGAGGCTTACCCTTGTAGTCTTCATTGATTCATTCAGGAAATTAGGACCAAACTTCTTGCTATTGACAGGTTCTGTAGACAATACATAAAATTATATTTCCAAAGAAGCATGCTTTGGTGTAATCACTTTCTGAGTGTGGGAGACAAAAAATTCTCAAGCCCAGTGCAGTTCAGTCATAGTGGAACCAGAAGCTGGGCTTGCCTGGTCCTACTCTTCCAGGACTGAAATAATTCTTAATACTGTTTGGGAGTCACGGAGGCTTTTCATGCTATAAGAGTATCTGCCATCAAGAGAAATTGGTGGATGAAAATTATATACACTAAATATACAATGATATAGCAAAAAAATACTAACACCAAACTAGTACCCACCATTCCGATGGATTTATAAACATAGATGGTATTATATACTGCACAGAAAGAGTCATGTATCTTAGCCTGGGGAAAGAGGGCATGATTTATAAAAGAAGAAATGCCTGAACATTGCTCTAAAATGAAAATACACAAGAAGACACAGAGAAGGAAATCTTAATAAATAAGGAGATATATTGTATTTTATGATGGTGTGCAAATGCTGCTGGGACCAAAATCATAACGCTGAAATATCAGGAGACCAAACTGCAAGCTCAGAGCAGACCACGGTGTGTTGTGTAGTAATGGCTGGAGCTGCTGAGAATCAGGATTGTGTTAAAAATGATTATTTAAATAGATTGTTCTGATCACTCTATGCAGGCATTGGATCTAAAACTACAAAAAAGAAAAATGGGAAGAAGCAAGTAGGATACAGTTTGAGAAATCCAGGAAGAGATGACTGCCTGAAATGAGACAGTATTAGCAGCAAATGAAGGATGGATGCATCCGTTCTTCCGAACAATGGCAGATTTAATTCTGAGTTTCTAGCATACTAAGAAAGGAGGCAAGAAATGCCTCCAAAAATTGCCTCTGCAGTTTCACAGTCTAAAGTGGATTCTATAGTCAGTTACCAGGAGCACATTTTCATGACATCTCAACCTGAAGTCTCCATGTGCTACACGTTCCTAAGGAAAATAATATCACATGTAGAACAAGAGGGAAAGGAGAATGAAGTCGAACTGGTGGAGGGTGTGCTTGTAAGGAAATGTGCCAGCAAGCCTCAGAAGCCTGATGACTGCTGGCACAAACCAAGCTGGTGATTTTAGTGGCTCTCTAAAGGACAGTTCCCTGTGGCAGTCACTCAAAGAGAGAAAGAACAAATGTAAGAAATCCCCCCAGGTGTCTACAAACGGGTCCAGCTAGAACAGGCAAGATTGATACCCAGGTATATCTGCTGTAGATGGTGACAAAAGTTTTCATTTAGGATATTGAGAATTTGAACTCTCCTGGGCATAAACATACATGTACATAATACAAAATTGTTATTAAGGAGTCTGTACCCTATGGCAATTCTGCAGCTGAAAGTTTTCCTATGTCCTACCTGGTCTGCAGCCACTCAGACCCAAGTAAACGCACAGAGGCTTATATTAATTAAAACTGCGTGGCCATTAGCTCAGGCTACTGACTAGCTCTTACATTTAAACTCAGTCCATTTTTGTTAATCTATATGTTCCTACGTGTTCCATTACTTTGCCTGTATGCCATTACATGCTGCTCCCTGGGCAGTGGGCTGGCATCTACTGACTCAGCCTTCCTCTTCCCAGAATCCTCTTTTTCTGTTTATCCTGCCTATACTTCCCACCTGGCTACTGGCCAATCAGCTTTTTATTCATCAACCAATCAGAGCAACACATTCACACCATACAAAAAGACATTTCCCCATCATAATTCTTTAAATTTTAAACATGTAAATTACAAAAGTAGCATATATAACCATGAAAATGCATAGAGATGTCCAAGGAAAGAACCCAGAATGAGAAGAGCAGCAAGTCAAGTACAAATCACTGATTTCACCCCCAAAGTCTAGAAGAAGTCATAAGATTCCCTGAAGCAGGGGTTACAGATGGCTGTGAGCTGCCCAACATCAGTGTTGGGAATATACCTCAAGTCTTCTGAAAAAGCATTGTGCCCTCTTAACAACTGTACCATCTCTCATCCCCTTGATAAGTGTTTTTTACTCAATACAAAGCTTCCCAGACTTGGCTATTACCTCCACAGAAATTTTGGTGGGATCACAACATACCATAAATTGAGACTCAAAAGGTTCCCGAGTGACCAAAGTGCAATAATATTATATTGTCACAGGTGTGCTGTTAAACATGTGATACAACTGGAAAGCAGTCAACATATCTTGCTCCATTAAAATAAAATAGCAATGCCCATTGTAATTGTATTGGTTTTGAATGTTGAAGATATTCATACTTGGCAGGAGCACATTTTCATGAAGTCTCAACCTGAAGTCTCCATGTGCTACACGTTACTAGGGAAAATAATAACACATGTAGAACAAGAGGAAACGAAGAATGAAATAGAACCAGTGGAGGACATACTTGTAAGGAAATGTGTCAGCAAGCCTCAGAAGCCTGATGACGGCTGGCACAAACCAGGCTGGTGATTTTAGTGGCTCTCTAAGGGACAGTTGGTCACACATGGTCATACTTTTGAAAATATCCAATCTTTCCACAATAGCATGCTGCCTGGATTAGAAATTTCCAAGACAGTCCCCAAGTTAGATACCCACTTGCTAGCAACTGTGGTGAGCCTACTAAGACTTGCACTGATCTATTGCACTGATTAGCTAAAACATGTCACATTCAATCATTTTCCTCACACTGTGTGTATGTTTCAAACTCATTTTCACACTTCGGTATCTGTTTGAAAGTTTCCAATAATAAAATTCCAAAAATTGAACATAGCATAAATTTAATATATGTGCATGTGAAAATAAATGTATGTGAAAAAAAGAAGAAGAAGAAGAGTGCTATCATGTTCTAAGTGGTCCATGAATTCTTTTGGGACTGATGCTGGGGAACATCTGTACAGGACTCTGATGTGTGTCACTGGAGGAAAGGGAAAGGCAGCAAGTTAATCACAGGAAACAGAACTATCTCACTCTTGGATGTCAGATTTTGGGGACAGCACTTTAATTTCTATAAACTGTTTTGGTCTTTCACCAATTTTAATATTTCAGCTACAAAAATGGAGACAAAAATCTTTGTTCTTACTTCCAGTGGTTCTAGATTTGGTACTGGAATAGATAATTGCAGGAAAATGAAATCTAGTATTTATTTTGAATATATCACAAAGGAGAATTCATTCACAGAAGATAAACTGATAGAAACAGTCCATCAAAATCAGACCTCTATAAGAATGAAGGTGTTAAAAATGTCAAATTATATGTATATCAAATCTTTTTACCTAAAAGTATGAAATGGTGATTTTTAAAGTATAAAACCTTTCCTTTATGTTTATCTTGACTGAGAGAGCATATTAAAGAAAACCAACCTTGACACTATGATAGACAAGATGATTTAAGTCCCTGTTTTCCAATTCAAATGGCTCTTATTCATACATTTTTCCCTATCTTAAAAATTCTGTAATTTGTGTGCAAATCGGGGTAGCTGAAAGCAGTTCAATTTTAACAATATCATTGTCTTTGTCACATTTAAATGTTGTTTCATAAATATCTCTTCCAAACACTTTATCCGGTACAAACTGTATTTACATTTCATCAATATTCACTAAAGATACTTGATGGGAAATGACAGCCATAGTATTTCTTTCATCATTTCACCTATTTGTTAAGAAAATGTATTCAAATTCTTTGAACATTCAAATTCAAACTCTTCAACTCCATATGCCTGTCTCAGGAAAGCTCCTGTTCATCAGGCTCATAACATCCATTTTGACTACCCTTCACTGTTGCAATACTTGGGTTAGGGTATAAGTGGAGATGTGGAATTAGAGATGTTGGTGGGATTTTCTGAGGTGTAAAATTCATGGATCCAAGCTTGGAATGAAAATTCACAGTTGCTTAAAGTACACCATATTGTCAGTCCTGTGCTAAATACCTTATTACACACCAAAATAATTTTTTAAATGTCCTAAGATTTGTCTCTTTCAGGTGAAAAAGAGTGAGACAAGATACATGTAACAGTACTTACAAGCTCATAGTTCTAGCATTACAGCTTGTGTGCTCCTTATAATATAATAGTAACAAATTCATGGACCTCTCCTCAAGGTAGATCTGTCATTCACTCATCCTCTCATTTGTGTATAAATTCAACAAACAGTTTGTAGCATTTAATTGAAATTCCTGATATCTGAGAGCTAATGATCTAATAGAGAAGATTAATATCAAATTAACAAATGATTATACCTATTACCTTACTATGGGAGATTAATAATATTCAAAGACAGAATCAGAGAATCTATATTATCACCTGTCTAACTCTCCAAAGAGGTTGTGCTTAGGAAGTTATGTGAACGGTGTGAGGAACTGGACAAGGAAAGATTAAAGGAAAGAAAGCATCTATAAAAACACTAAGTGATCATGAAACTGGATTGTTCTAGTACTATTCTCTAGAGCTGAAATGGACAGGGATAGTGTGGTAGCACATTAGAGTGAAAAATTCCCTAGGGTTTTATAGCCTATGTAAAATACTTTGAATTTCTGTTTAACTGTGACTGGGAAGTGATGTGTCAAGTAGTGGTGATATGTGAGGAACCACAGATGTTAGATATATATAGGTCTGACTGCTGTGTAGAATTCAGAAAACAAGAGTCCAAAATGGCATTAGAAACAGTTTTAGTCACTGTGAAAATGAGAAGATGTCATTTGTGGTTTATTTTTAGTGTAAGAGTAGCAGATTTCCTAATAGATTGAATACAGTTGGAGGAGTTGACTAAAAGGTTTTCTCTTAGTAGCTCAGGCAGAAGACCATGAGGCACTGACATCATCCAATGCTCCTGTTGCTTTGACTTAGAAATAAATTATCCCAAATTTAACCAGCATGGAAGAGTTAATCATTGTTCTTGTGTACCCCATGGGGGAAAAAATCTCCCTGAGCAGTAATCATCCTCTCTACAGTGCTCAAGGAGGGCCACAACTAGAATCTCAAAGGCCAGACTCATATAGAGGTAAATTCAATCATATGACTATAATCTGACTCTATGCTGAATCCACAGTGCAAATTCTAGGTTAGAAATCAACCACTGGCCTTTTTCCTTCAAGTGTTGGACTCTTGAAATTGTTGGACTCTTTTGAATATCTGTAAAGACAAGTATAACAGCATCAGACACAGAAAGGAGCTCAACTCAAAGTTAATGCTTCAGTATACATTAATGCTATTTCAAAACATTTGCCACTGAGAATGATTATTAGTGAATTTTCTCCCTAACCACGAAATAAGGGTGGCTAACTCAAATCTCAATTTTTCTCCCTTTTGAGTAATTAAAGTAAACTGACAGGCTGATTCATAGGAAAGGGTTCTTCCCTGTTTCACATTGCTCACTAGTTGTTTTCAGACATGCACAGATGTGCATCAACCCAAGATATACACGTCTCCCTATCATATGCAGTCCATCAGCTCAATCTCTCCCGGCAATGTTCTTTTCCATATAGGCAGGAAATTCCATTAACTGTAGCCATGAAATAAATCTCCAAAGCTTCCCCTCCATCCCACATTAATGTTCCAAGATCAGGGTCATTGTATAACAATCTTCTTGTCTTCAGTATTTGACCTCTTTGAATCCCTTGTTTTTCTACATTGATGAGAGTTAAATCACTGAATTGTAAACCATGCCATGTGTGAACAATGACTAATGTGAAACATCTTCCTTATTAACATGGTGTAACATCCTGCATCTTATGAATAAATAAACAGATGATATCCTGGTCTAAGGTGAATTTTTATTTTAACTTAAAATGTTTTATAATTGAAGGTCACCTCTATTTTACCTGAAAGTGCCAAGCTAAATTTTCTGAATTTTTTTTTGTGGGGGGATGTGAGGGTTGGCAGGGTTTCACTGACCTTGAACAGACTATATAGCCCAGGCTGACTCTGAACTAACATCAATTCTTGTGCCTTAGCCATCTGAGAGCTAGGATTACAGAGGTGTGCCACCGTGGCTGACTAAGTTAACTTTTCTTAATGCGTTAGCAGTAATAGTTCACCTAAGCTTGCACACAGGTTTAAAAAGGAATGCTGCCAGTCTTCACTCTGAAACTTGCATACCTTGACTTTAACTTCAATTTAATTTACAAATTTGTTAAGTAATTCACAATCTATATAGAGCAGTTTAAATAGCACAATTTATTTCTTGAGGGATTTTTTTAAAATATGCTTTTAAAATATATGAGGTGCAGATTCTGGCTTCTTTACTGGACTCTCACCTTGACAGTCCTTATTTCTCAGAATTTAATAAGATACATGCGGCTACTTACCTATGGGATTATTTTGAGCTGCCACTGCTTTGAGGTTTCTTTATTTTTTTTTTTTTTGAAAGATGCCTTAAGTCATAGAGTTTACATAATTACACAGAAGCCTTCCGATTAGAGATTAACTGAACATAGCCATGGCAAAACCAATTAAAAGATTGCAGCATCCACGAACTCAGTATGCCATTTGTGTTTACTTTTAAATACATTTTTAAGGCAGGACGTTTCAAAGAATTCCATGGCAGAAACATATATTGTCCTTCATGAGTCCTTGACTGAGTAAGTTAATAAAAAAAAAAATATTCCTGCTCACATTCCTGCAGAAAGACAGATACTTTTTCAGACAAAAGAAACATTCGTTTCCAAAAACTGCATATAAATATTTTACACAGTTACCTAATTTTCTCAAAGTTTAAATTGATTATAAATAGTTTATGTGCTTTTTCTGTATCTGAGACCTGCAGAACTCTTTAATGAAATCTTGCTTAAGCCTTCATCAATAAGCACGACTGTATGTGCGGTACAGCAGTGCCCTCTACAGCCTTTTGGCTCTGCAGATTGATGTTTTCTAGCTGTTTGACATGGTTAGAGCAGATTCCTAAAATCTAAAGAATAATGTGAATATAACAAAAGAATCTGGGTTTTATTTTACTTGATCTCATTGATGTCCCTGTCTACTGATCTGTCCAACACAGTCTTGAGCACATATTGGAACATTTTCGTGAATCTAAAGGAGTGTTCTTTTAAGAGCATTATTTAGAGATTTCTCGTCATTCAGTTTTGAATCAAGATGCTTATCAACAAGGATGACTTATTGTCGTAAGGACATGTACAATAGGTGTATGTTCTAGAATTTGTAAGAATAATAGTGTTTTAGCTGATGGACTAAAACATGCTTGTTTCCTTATCTGAGCGTGAAGTCATCTACCCAGCCACACTGCAGGAAAAGCAAGAATTCAGAGAAGAATAAGAAGATACCCAAAGAACATAAGATATAGGAGGAGGACAGCTCTACTCAGGGTCAGAGTAGAAATTGTTTGAATTATCCCTAGAACAAAATCACTTCTGCAGGATTCTTGCAACTAGATTGGAAAATAAGCAACAGATACTTATCCATCTAAGTCCTTCCTGTGTATGCACTAGTGTGAGGTCAGAAGTCAGATATTCCAAGCTGTAGGAAATGAAGCTGAGCGACATGTCATATCCCTGTTATGTTCCCTAAGGCAACGGCCTTCATTTGACTGTGGCCTCCAAGGCAGGGAAAGAGGTCTCCAGGGAGACATAGGAAAGAACTACAGTAAACAGCAACTTGGTAATGCCCTTTCCTCCTCAACTTTGACTATGAATTTTCTGTAAACAAAAAAAAAATCTGTTTGTTTTGGCTTGAGGCTGCTGTAAGCTTCCTGCCTGTGTTAAAATACTTTTTTTCCCTTGGGAATTCACAGTGTATCTATCACAAATCTGGCAGATAAAAACAGATTCCTTTTTCATGAACACATCTCAAGTCACTATGTTTCTTTTATTATTATGTCTATTTAAAGCCAAATAAACACATGTGTATTAAGTTATGAAAAAATATTGATACTTTGAAATTTTTAACAAAGAATAAATAAATATGAATTCTTGACATGTTAATACAGAAATATAAAAGATTGAAAGAGCAGCAGATAATTCAAAACTTGTTTTTATATAGTAAAAACATGTTTTATTATTTTAGTAAAGATTTTATTATTTTAGTAAAGATTTTGATTAGCTAAATAAACTAGTATAAAAATTTTGACAGTGTAGAAAACTTTGTTTTTCTGGGAAAAAAAAACCTCAGTGAAAATGTAGCTCAATTGTGAAAAAGAATTTGAACATGTAAGTCATGAAATAAAGTCTTTGGAAAGGCAGGGCCAGTGTAATGTTATAGCAAGAAAACAATTTAATTCTTTCTTGGATCAAGCCTATAAGCAGTCATTAAAACCAAGATATTCTAAGTAGGATATGGTGAGCAACATCTGCTTTCCCAGCACTTGTTTCAAGATCAGATGGGATTGGTGGCACAAGCTATGGATCTCAGCACTTGTACTCATTAGGCAGAGGCAAGATGATCTCCATGACTTTGAAGCCAGCTTGGAGTACATAGCAAATTGTTATTTTAAAACAATTGATAAGAAAATGCTATTAATATGCAATCTTTGCGTTTATTACAAGAAGCAAATTATAGTATTTTGATAGTGGCATTCATCAATTGGGGGACAACCAAAGAGCTGTAGTGTTAAACTTACTACCTCATTCAAAAGTATCTGTAAGGATCTTTGACATGGGGTCAGGCAGACACTGATTAAAACCATAATGTGGAGCTCATCACCTCATAAGGCAGACAGTTGCATTTTCCAGTTGCTGTGAGAGCTACAGTATTGTTACCCTAGAAGCTACAAATACACCTCCAAAGACAGAATGTAACTGCTTTCAATTTCTTTAAACACAATAAGACCTATACTGTTCTCAAGATAAATATCAGTTCCAATCCTTGAATGTTCTGATTTCACAATGCTGCATCTTCTTGTCCCCTCTAAGTTGTTCCTCCTTGTTATGGCTGTTTAAGAAATTTTTTATTCATTTTACACACCAACCACAGATCCTCCTCTCTTCCCTCCTCCCACTCCCCCCCCCAAGCCTCTCTCCCAACCCACCCCCATTCCCTCTTCTGAAAAGGTAAAGACTCCCCTGGGGAGTCAGCAAAGCCTGGTATATTCTGTTGAGGCAGGTCCAAGCACCTCCCTCTGCATCAAGACTGTGCAAGGTGTCTCACCATAGATAGTGGCAAAAAGCCAGCTCATGCACCAGAGATGGATCCTGATCCTACTGTCGGGCTCCTTAAACAGATCAAACTACACAACTGTCTTGCTTATGCAAAGGGCCTAGTCCAGTCCCATGAAGGCTCCACAGCTGTTGGTCTAAAGTTCATGAGTTCCCACTAGCTTGGTTTGGTTGTCTCTGTAGATTTCCCCATCATGATCTTGATGCCCCTTGCTCATATAATCCCTCTTCTCTCTCTTCGACTGGACTCCTGGAGCTTGGCCTGGTGCTTGGCTTTGGATTTCTGCATCTGTTTCCATCAGTTACTGGATGAAGGCTCTTTGATGACAGTTAGGGTATTCACCAATCTGACTATTGGGGTAGGCCAGCTGTGACCCCAGCTTAGACTACTAGCAATAGTGGAGAGGGTTCCTGAGCTGGCCTACCCTGGTAATCAGATTGGTGAATACCCTAACTGTCATTATGACTGGTTTTAATTACAACTATCCACAAGTTAGAATCACCTGAGTAGGGAACCTCACCTTGTGGGGTTCCCCTTTTCTCGTGATCCATTGGCCACCAGTCTGTGAGGACAAAGGGACAGAAGTGGTAACAGAGAACTTTATACAACCTGCCAGAAATAGCTTTCCAGGAGCCAGCTTCAGAGTGAGGGGAGATATAAAGGAAGGAGACAGAAGCTGAGGTATCACCTATGAAAATGGCTAGCGCATGTTACTTAATTACCATGTGGGCAGCAAGGGAAGAACATTTGCAAGGAACCGTGTCAAGAATCATCCTTGAGATAAGTCAGGCATTTGGACCTAGAGTCATCCTCCAGACAAGGCTAGGTAGAGAGTAGGAAGCCCCCACTGGGAGGCAGGCCTCCATACTGCGCTGAGTCTGGGGAGAGCTGCTAAGCTATGGCAGACTGCAACCTCTGACCAGTAGGGCCTCCCAACATCACCGAAGACCTGTCTCGATTGCCCTGATTTATATGGGATGGCTCATCCCATTGTGAGAAGCATATTCTAGTAGCAACCCAGAAAAAAAAATCTGTATGTCTGAAGAAAGATGACTCCCTTTAGCTCCGTTGGCTTTCCCCCATGGTGCTGAGTTGTTTTGCCCTGTTGCTGCTGCTGCTGCTGTTGATTTGCTGACATCAGAATGAGCATTTCCAAGCTTTCATCATAGAATAGGGTCCAGCTATTCTCCAGGAACCTTTCAGGCTTCAGTCACAAGTTTGGGACTACTGAGGGACCCTGCCTTGAGGACTGAGTTACTACAGGTTGTGATGTCACCACCACCACTACCTGCGCTGAGAGACAGCAATCATGGGACTACTCCAACTATTGAAGCACTTAGCCTCAAGGACTGAGTAAATACCAGGTTCTTAGCTTCTCAGGAGTGGTTTAGTTGTGGTTACTACTTTAAAACTCACTTAATAAATTCTGACAAATCATATATACATATATATATATATTCTTTGTATTTCTATATATTCTGTATTTCTATACATTCTTCCCCTTGGTTTTGTTCCTCTGGAAACCCTGGCTGATACAGATTGTGATACCCAAAGTGGTTCTGGAGAAACAGGACTGTAAGGATGAATTTTTCTAGTGGGCTTGCTGATATCTGAACCTTGTCTTTCAACTAAATACAAACCTATAGCTCTAAAGACCCTTCTGATACTATGAGGGACACTCTTGGCACGGTGAGCGGCCAGGAATGGCCATAAATGAAAGTGAATTCAGTGGAGACTGACTCCAGCATGTTCGAGGTGCACGTCCAAGGGATGAGCACCAAGAACAGTCCCAGATGCTGAGTCAGGAGCTGACCTGAGATCCTGAGACAAACTGTGTGATCTGAGAAGGACAGAATCAGAGATGTGAAGCTGCTCAAGCCCATTGGAGTCCAGAAGATTTTGAGTGACTCCAGGTTGTAGGACACTAAACTACAGGATTTAATTTATCCTACTAGAGTTTCCTTTTGCTTTGATTTAGTTGTGACCATGCCCTGGTTCATTTGATAATTTACCATTGATTTTATAGGAGCTTACAGTTAGGAGGTTTTGGAGTTTTAAAGATAAATTGAGGGTATTTTTCAATATAAAAAGTAAAATATAATAAGGTAAAGCAAAAACTGTCTCATGGAGGTTGGACAAAACAAATCAACAGAAGGAAAAGAGCCAAAGAGAAGGCACATGTATCAGAGACCCACTTGTCTACACACTCAGGAATCCCATAAAAACACTAAACTGAAAGCCATACTGTTAATACTCTGTACTGACCCTTGGTACTGCCCAGTGTCCTGATGTAAAAGTCTCCTGTTAAGGCAAAACTCTCTCTCTCTCTGTCTCTCTGTCTCTCTGTCTCTCTCTCTGTCTCTCTCTCTCTCTGTCTCTCTCTCTCTCTCTCTCTCTCCCTCTCTCCTCCCATCTTTTCCTCTCATGAGGTGTGCACCCCTCTCTCCTCCCCCCTCTCTCTCCATCTCTCTCTCTCTCTCTCTCTCTCTCTCTCTCTCTCTCTCTCTCTGTCTCCTTCTTTCTATCTCTCTGCCTCTTTATCCTTCTATTATAATAAACTCTCCATGTGGATGCAATGTCTGGGTTGTGTATCACTGGCTGCTGCCACTGCCATGTCCACATGGCTTGCATCTGCCCAGCATGTTTCTCTGCATGCACGGGATACCATCTCGGGTCCTCCCCACCCCCAACGTAATAAATCATAACACATACTGTATATTCAGAGACCTGGCGCAAACCGATGCAGGTCCTGTGTGTGTGCTGCTTCAGTCTCTGTGAATCTGTGAGTTTTTAAAGAGGATTTAAATTTTTTTAGATTTTGAAAACTTTACAGACTATAGAACTTTTACTGTTATACTCTGTTCAGTATTGTCATATTAATATTAGCATGACATCTTGCAGACAGTCAAGAAAGGAAAGAAAGTTTGTGGTGTAATAGTGATTTGTGTGTCAAGTTGACAAGGGCTGTTTTTGATGTTGTTGGCTTTTATTTTTTTATTAACTTGACACAAACTAGAATCGTTGAAGAAGAAATGACATTAATTGATAAAATGTCTGTATTGAATTCCCTGAAGTTAAGTCTGTATGGGCATTTTCTTGATTGATGATTGATGATTGATGATTGATGTGGGAAGGTCCATCCCACTGTGAGAGACACTATCCCCAGGCAGGAAGTCTTGGGATATACAAGAAAACAAACAGCACAAGCTGTGGAAAGCAAGCCAGTAAGCAGTGTTCCTCACTGGTCTCTGCTCCTGTTCTGTTTTTATTACTATTATTTTATTTATTTTACATACTAACCACCATCTACCCTCCCTCCTCTCCTCCAATTCTGCTTCCATTCTTGCCTGTATGTTCCTGCCCTGCTTGAGTTCTTGCCTTGGCTTCCCTCAGCAATGGACTGTTACCTGGGCTTTTAAAATCAAATGAGCCCTTTCCTTCCAAGTTGTTTTGAGCATCTGTTTTACAGTAATTTAAAGCAAATTCAGATAGTCATTTATGATTTAGTTTGACCCTAGGACAAAACATTTCATATGTGATCTAGAAACTGTGGATTACTTTGATCCTATTTGATCAGAACAAAATTCATTCTGAGGTTAAACTAGACTTGTTGAATCCATTTCACACTGAATCCCCCATTCTTTGTTATTCCTTAGAAATTCAGAGAGTTACACTTTCACACCATTTCAGTACCTTGTGGTGCACTTGATTTAAGGTACTGTTTATGGGATATTTTCCTTCCTGTAAATAATTTATCCTGATAAGGTAAGAGGTGTATACTTGTACCTTCTAGCAATCCGCTAATGCTGCCTTATCTGCCAACCAGCGAGGATCCTTTAAAACTTAGTTTTTAGACTTCATGGGTGTATTTATATATGATGCTGAAATGATATTGGAGATGATGTTCAGTCCACTTGTGCAACTTCTGACAGAACCCTACGATTCCTATCTGAGGAACAGGAGAATAGGAAGCAGTTTGCATTCTCTACAGTACCTGAATTATTTTAATAAGTTTAACATTCTATGAAGATGAGTTTTTACTTTGATGCAGACATGAATAGGTGTGAAACACAACCATAACAGAAACTAAAAATGTTACTACAGAATGTATTGTTCAGGAAGATACTTTTTTCTGAGAAAAACTACATTAATAAATTAGCTGTCATATTTTTATAAGTACTATTTTTATGTCACTAATAGAATTTTTCACATTTTGCAGAATATCTCAAAAATTCATTCTTTAGCAACCTGGTTTATTATCTTCAAATACATTTGCTATTTATTTATGTATTCCCTTGATGGTGTGGTTTGAACCCTAAGACACACACTGGCAGCAAGGGCCCTACCACTGAGATATTTCTCAATCCTATTCAAAAATAATTCTAGTTTGATAATAGTTTAAATTAATTCATTCTCATAGGACTAACAATAAATAGTTTATAGTGTTGGGGCCAGGTCTACACTTGTTATATGTTTATTAGGCAAGGTCTCACTATGCTGCCCAAGTAGGACCTGAACTCACTCTCCTCCTGTTTCAGCGTTAAAGTCTCTGGTAGTTTATAGACACATGCTAGGTCATAGATTATTGTCACAGTCTCTGACTTCCTCTATTCATTCTTAACGGAGAATTATTTTTCACAAACCAATTTTGTTTTCCTACTTCCAGGCATTCACATAATCAAACAAACATGTTAACCCATTGCTGACTTTTGAATTCGGCCTTATTACATGTTTTGCATTACCTTTCTTTCCTTTTATTGGGATTATAATATGGTTTCCTCCATTTCTTTGAGTATTTCAGTATCCTATTCAGTTTGTTCTTCTACATGATATCAATTTAAGTTCACAGTAGCAATATTTTAATAATAATTTAATATAATATTCTTTTGTATTTAATTATGGGAATTTTGCATAGATTAAAATTGAAACATGTTAAAAAACATTTTGTGGAAATATTGAAATTAATGGACACAAATAAGTAAAAATGAAAATAGATTTTCTACTTTGTAACTTATTTATGGAGAGAAATGAAAAGGGGAAATACTTTTCTGAGATACACATGACCTACATCTAATTACAGGAAACCTTCAAAGGGTACAGAATTGCATGCGTAAGAATGCTTAGTTAAGTATTTTTGGAAACTTAGCACTTAACCAGAGACACACGATCAGCCTGGTAATCAAATCATCAACCAGAAAGTCAACACAAAACAAGTTCAAGGAGTTCTAAGGACACACGCTAACCTTAAAATATTCTGAAGGAAAACAGTTCTTACCCTGAATATCCCAGAGCAGACATTTTCAAAGGCGATGTTTTATTAGAAAGATAAGAAGCTACAGTTCATTAAAAATTAGCAGTAATGCAATTGAAATATCTATTAGAGCAATAAGCTTTGAACAAAGAAGATTAATTTGTATTTATAGTTGGCTCTGATTTTATCTAACTGCACACAATTCAGAATGAAAATGGAAAGGTTTTCATAATTAAAATGGCCAAGTCTTGATGTCTCTGTGTATAGACTTGTAGACCACATCACTCAGACATTGAAAGTTAGACATAAATAAGCAGTAGGTCAAAGGGAAATCCCAAAAACCTAAATTTAAAACATACTTTAGCATCTGTTATTATAAGAAATAATCATTAATTTATTTCACAGATTATATAGAGGTGCATTTGAAGTAAAGAGGATGCTTCCATTTATATATTTCTAAATTTTCCCAAAGAGAGTAAGGTGGAATTAAAAGAAGTAGAAATAGAGAATTTTGAAAAATTCCACTACTAACCACCATTTTGGAGGGGAAAGATGTAATAATGACTAGAATGATGATGGACACTTGGTAAGATGTTCAAAAGATCATACATGGATTAGAGATTCATAACTGAAAGAAAATATTGGAAGATACGCTCATAGTTCTTCAATGACTCTTATTCCAGTTTTTAATTACCAAATGGTTTCCATATGTGTGTGTGTGGTATGTTCCATCATTTTATCTTTTGTTAATTTTATTATCAATTGAGAAAGAAAGGATGAGTATATATGATAATGAGATAGTATGTTGAGCTCCAGAAAACAGCAATAAATCTAGTCAGGCTGCCATGCTACTGGGCCTACTCTGCTCACTATTGAGAGCTAAAATAAAATTCACTGAACATAATGTAGCAATTCCAGAATAATTGGAGATGGCATGGCTTAAAGCTTTATATAAAGTGATAGGAAAAGTGTTCCTTTATATTGAAAATTTGATCTAGCAAATGGAAATAAAACAATTCATATAAATTCCAAAATTATATTTAAAAAATTGTTCAAAAGCCTGTTAACAACCATACAGGGTAAATTTGGATATCAGTAAGACTAGAGTGGCTAACGTGTCAGAAACATAAACATAAATAATTGTACTATATCATACCAATCAAATGAATTATAATAATCATTTTTATCATAATAAATGCAGCAAAATATTTAGTAAGGTTTAATATGCATTTATGACATAATAACCTTAGGAACAAGGAATATAACAAAGGTCATAAATGACAGGCCCACAGGAATATCATAGTAAATGAAGAAAAGATGAAACTGTTTCCTTGGAATGCAATAATAAAACAGAGGTGTCAACTTTGACTATTCATATTCAGTTCAGTGGTCCAAGTCATAGCCCGAACAATAAGGGGTAGGGGGGGAACATAGATAGATGGATGGATAGATAGATAGATAGATAGATAGATAGATAGATAGATAGACAGATAGACAGATAGATGGATGCAGAGATTTATATTATCTCATTGAAGATAAAATGTTTTCATAGAGAGCAAAAATCAAACATCTCAAAGAACTGAGAAGTTCAGTAAGCTTTCAGGTTAAAAAATTTATGTATAACTTGATAAAAATACATATGCATATATAAGTGTGTGTGTTTAGGATAGACGTGTAGATGTTGAAAGATATGTGCTCTTAAATACAAAATCAGTATTAGCAATGAAGAAAATGAAGCACCATTGCAAAGACTACTCTTTAGTTCAAGTGTGTCCATGGTCCATAGCAGAAAAACATGAGGTTCTAGAATTTCACCAGCCATGGGTGAAATCACTT
>CABHPQ010161806.1:38243-61493 GCA_902168405.1 Peromyscus aztecus | reverse complement strand
ACTATGTACCTACACATTAATATTAGTTGCATTTTTCACAATTGTGACCATATAACCAATAGAAAGAACTTACAAATAATTTTTTTTGCTTATTTCTTTCGAAGGTTTAACTAATAGTTACCGCACATATGTGTTCACAAAGTCATGGTAACAGGGACATATGTGTGCTCAAAGTCATGGTAACAGGGACACATGGTGAGGAGAAGATTCTTTAATTGTGTGTGAGAGAGACAGAAACTCTGAAAACAGTGTATCAGCTGTAGAAAAATATTTCAAAACTTGAACCTAGGGGCATAATTCAAATTCAAGCAGTAATTGTATAACCCTGGTCCTCTAAGTTTCATGACGACTATAAAAAGCAAAATTCGCATGTGTGTGTGTGTGTGTGTGTGTGTGTGTGTGTGTGTGTGTGTGTTCAAGGTTCAATTCCACAGAGTAAAATGTCCCATTCCAACTAGAAAGAAGAGAAAAAATACCTAAAAAAATCATACTAAATAAAAATTAATACCTAACATGGTGAATCTAAGTCTTATAGTTTCCTGCTCTGTACTGTGAGCACATGGTGTTTTTGTCTGATCACTAAAATTTTGAGCAGGTCACCAATAGATCCTTGTACTTTGCAGCCCACATAGCTTATCTCTTCGTTAAGATTCATTGATTCCTTTCACTTTCTTCAGCAGATGCTCCGATTGTCACCATTTCTGACATACCGAACTCTTCATTCTACTTTAGGCTCCTCTCTCACATTTTCCCACATTGTGTCCTCATACATTTCCTATAGGAACAACAATCCTGCAACACATTACTTGGCCTTCTCAGTTCTCCTTTTAAAACTGATTGGGAGCCTCGATCAGCCTTTAACTTTCTCAGTCTGCACTACAGTGAAATCAAATCATGATGATAATTCCGAAGTCTGCTACCAGCTCAGTTGTTCTATATGATCTCTTGGGCCCAGAATTCAGTGGCCGCTGAGTGTCTGGGATCTTAATTCAGAAGTATCTCTTTGGATTCTTTATACCAGAAAGACATCTTTATGGTTTTCTTCTCAAGAGAAAGTCATTCAGATGAGTTTTCTACAGCAGAGGATTTGTTGTAAGAAGGGAGCAGCAAATTCCTGAGATGTTCTCACAGCATGTTTCCTTCTGACCTTGTGCACACTTTGTCTCCTTAAAAAATAGTGGTATTAATTATATGTAATATTTTCATTCACATATGTGATTTTCTTTCTCCCCTGGCCCCTGTCACACCATTGCCATCTTCTTCCTCTCTGTTTCCAACTAATCCCTAGTCTCTTCTCAACTTTTCCATCTTGTACTTTCAGGTTATTTATTTTTTATTTTGTTTGTGGCAATACAGTGGGCTTCTTGAGGAACATGAGCAAGTACTCAATGTCTATACTACTGAAGACAATGACTCTTCCTACCCCAATAACCTTTGAATGCCTATTAATCCCTGGGCAAAGGTGGAACATCATGAGCTCTTCTCTTTAGCAATCACTGACTGCCTTTAATTCCTCAAGGAGGTGTGGGGCCTGTTTGCCTCTTCTGTTATATTACTTGATGTTGATAGGACACCCTTTTGCAGATCTTGTGCATGTAATCACAGCTGTTGAGAGTTTCAGAGTATGCTGTGGTATGACAGTGTTCCTGCACACCCCGTTACCATCACTTCCGCCATTTCTTAGATCCTTTCTGCCATGTGGCTTTTTTTTTAATGCTACTTATATCTGTAACAATCAAACCATTCTTTACTACAAATATAAACTCATTATGTTTCTGGTCACTCCACATGTTACTTAAATTCTTCTGCATCTGATGCTTACTGTAACTCTGGTTAAAAGCAGAGAGAATTTATTTGTGAGGAGGGGAAGGCAGGGGATAAACAAGAGACAAGATACCCAAGAGCCTATATCTACTGAAAATTATGTTCTCCAACTAGAACCTGCCTCTCTAATATTCCAAAACAGTGCCATTAGATGGGGATCATGGTTTCACAACACAAGCTTGAGAAAACATTTTGTACTAAATAATAACAGTATTGATATTTACTGAAACACTATTGACAGCAGCTATGTCATGGACTAGTTTTTATAGGGTTTCTTCCATCTAATAAGTGAATAAAATAAAAGCCATGCATGCACAATGGAATATTATTCACTTAAAAGAACAAAACTGAATTGTTTTATAGAAAAAAAATGGGTGAGATTAGAAGTCATCAAGTTTTGTGAAATAAACTAGGCTCAGATAGCCTGACAATCTATGTTTACACCTCGATGTAGAATACAGATTTTTAAAAATACATGGAAGTAAAAATGAAACTCTCTGGAAAGGAGAGGGTATGGAGATGTGATGTGAGAGGATAGTGGGGATGAATACTACCTATGTATGGTATATTTATGAATTACAATATTGAAAATGAAAACCATTGCTTTTTACAGTTAATACACACTATTGAAAATAGAAAATAAAGCCATCCTCAACACTGTTGGAAGAAAAAACATAATTGGAGAACCTGAGACGCTCTTAACACCTTGGTAATGTATTTAAGAGGAGGTTATTTTTCCTTTAGTTTTACGACTTTCTATCTTTGTTATCAGTCTGTGAATCCATGAGGTAGGAATGAATGTATCTTTAAAGACTTAAAAATCTCTCCATAGACAAATGAAAAAAAAAAAAGAGATGTGCCCTTTACTCTACAGTCAGTGGAGCACCCCTGCATCTGCACAAGTAAATTATTTGAGTGCCTGGAATCCAGAAGTCCTAATTCTCAATAAACATGTCAAAGGAGGATTCTGAAAGAACAAAGGACTATTCAACAATGAACGCATACATGTATAGTCACAAGCCATGTGGATATGGGAAGAAATGACTTTAAAACTGAGTCGTCCAATGTTGTTTATGTTGTCTCCTTATGGCACCCTAACTAACTTCCCACTTTTACCTAGACAGAGTTTACTCTTGGACTTTTTTTTTTATTTAGAGATCAGCTTGTCTAAACTTCTTCTGCCTTTGAGGGAAATTTGTTCAATCTTATTTTTTCAGAATATTCAGTTTCCAGTAACTAAATTTTTAGCATTATAATCAATGATTAAAGATATTTTCAGTGATGGATGGAATTCAATCCATTGTCAAGAATGAGTAAATCAGTAAGAAAAGGAAAATAAAGGTGATGGCAGTCTGTAGATTACTGTGGGATAATCCTTCTGTATGCTGTGGATATGTATTACTCTCATTGGTTAATAATAAAGCTATTTGGCCTATAGAAAGTCAGGATAAAGTCAGGTGGGACAATTAAAATAAGGACTGGGATGAATTGCAGAGTTTGGAGAGATGCCAGCAAGCTGCCTAAGAAGTAAGATGCTAGAAGACCAAGAAAACCTCGGGCATATAATACATTGATTAAGAAAGCTAGTTAGGTGGAAAAACTGAAGGGGGATTTAGAATTGTGACTGCAAGACGTTCCAGCACACATTGCCATCCTTCAATGTCAGCTGGCCCTAAGTGGCTCCATTAGCTAACCAGGGCTCACACTGAATACCTGGAAATGCTTTTGTATTTAAAAACCATCTTTCTCCAATCAAATTAATGTTAAAGTAACCCAAACAAAGGATTGCATGGGTGCACTCTGAAGCCATCAACACTTTTCTGGTAGGAATTTCAGACAATGAACAAGTCTAAACGTACACTTTTGCTAATAAATGCTCTCTCACTAAGAAGTAACTTGTGCCTGTAGAAATGTATTTTGAAAACACATTTTATACTTCAACTTTGTAGCCATTTAAACTAACCCTTTTTCAATAAAGCACTATTGTTTAGATATAAAAGAGAGAGAGAGAGAGAGAGAGAGAGAGAGAGAGAGAGAGAGAGAGAGCGAGCTAGTTAGTAATAAGCCTGAGCTATCAGCTAAGCATTCTGTAACTCATATAAGTTTTTGTGTGTTTATTTGGAACTGGGCAGTTGGTACAGGAAAACTCAGCCTCAGTTTAAATGTGGTATTCAAACATGTGACCAGAATTTCCACATAAAATCTGGTAAAGCTTAAAAAAGAATTCTAGACACACAGGAACAGAATCAAGAACTGGCTTCTTGGTAGCTGCATTTTCTGGGATGGGCTGTGTTTGCTGGCATCGAGCAGAGCTGGGGCTCTGTACTGATACTTTATTTGTGTTGAAATGTGATATTTTATTTGTATGTTAATAAATAAAGTTTGCGTGGAGATCAGAGGTCACCAAGCCTTAAACAAAAGTCAGGCGGTGGTAGCCCATGCCCTTAATCTGATCACATGGCAGGCAGAGTCTCTATGTAGTCAAGGACACAGCCAAGTGTGGTGACATGAGGCTTAAATCCAGTACCAACTATAGAGACCTGGAGGTCTGTATAGACAGGCAGTGATGAGGAAGTCATGTGGCTGGGCTTAGAGCCAATAAAAAGGCAAAACAGGAAGGCAATAAAAGCACAGGTCAGACAGGAAGAAACTCTCTCTGTGGAAGCTACTGCTGGTGGTAAGCTAAGGCCAGTCATGGCTATTCGCTCTGATTCTTCAGCTATTACCTCTGTATTTGGCTCTGTGTTTCTTATTTAATAAGACTGTTTAGAAATTCATCTACATTTGGTGCCCAACATGGGGCTCAAACCCATGACCCTGAGATTAAGAGTCTCATGCTCTACTGACTATTAGTCTTAAATATTTTACATTGGTATGGATTTGGGTTTATGAATACAAATTTAAAGTTAATTTTGTTATACTGTATTAATATTTTTACTCCTGTTTAAAGTATTGTTTTTATGCAGCTCATCTGTAATTGTAATGTATTTAAGAAATACAGATTAATAGTCATCTATAACAGCCAAATTTACAGTCATGTTAGATATGTGTTTGTGGTGAAAACCAGATATATTTAGATAAATAAATGGTCTTCAAATACTTCAAAGATCTACATGGTATGACAATTAATATGTTTAATTTTATATTAAATTAAAAATTTATATTAAATTAAAAAACTAAGGCTTTTCATGACACTGAGATGCATCTATTCATTGCAATATTGATCTTCAACAAAAATAATGGGCATCAAAGAAACTCCTTATGGAGTTTTCTTTCTTCATGGCATAAGCTAACCATGTGAGCAAGAAACTGCCCTTGCTTCATCTGCTGAAAGTACGCTGTCCAAATGGTACAAACAGGACACAAAGAAAGGCAACTGTCAAACTTTGCCAAGACAGGGTAGGACAGTCTTTCAATATTTCCTGCTTCTGAACACAGTCTGTCAGATATTCTAGGCCTATAGGACAAAGATGGACTCTCCAACTTTGCAGAGGAACCTTGAGTGACTGTACAGGTACCCAACTGTTTCTGCCATGGAAGTCACTTGCTTGAATTTCTTACTTACTCAGGTAATATTATTTCCTTCTCAGGTCTTTGATGGAGTTGAAGACTATATAGTTGTGATTATAGTTTTTTTTAGTTATGGTAAAAAGTTAAATTAGATATAAAACTTTAGAATCACCAAGATAAGATAAATAATTGAGTATTTTCTCTAATTTTGCCAAATACAAATGGACTGGATACTGGACCTATAATTCTTACTTGATAACTGATTGTGTTATCTATAGTTTTACTATGTTAAAATTAAAACCTTCCTTTTTAATTAGACAAAAGAGGAAATTCTATGGAATAATCCTCCAGTATAAATATGTATTACTCTCACTGGTTAATAAAGAGGATGATTGGTCTATAGCAAGACAGGATAAAGTTAGGTGGGACAATCAAACTGAGGATGCTTGGATGAAAAAGGGCAGAGTCAGAGGGACAACAGCCAGACACAGAGGTTTTAGAAGATAAACATGCCATGCTAATAAAGTTTCTACCACATGGCAGAGGGTAAACAAGGAATAGGGGTTAATTTAAAATTTAATGGCTAGTTAGTAATAAGCCTGAGATACTGGCCAAGCATTTATAAATGATATTAAGCCTCTGTGTTGTTTATTTGGAAACTGGCAGGTGGGAAAGAAGCATCTGCCTATAGTAGATGAAAACTTATAAGCCTACAATAGCCAAATTATACTTATACCGAACTATATTTAAGTAATACAATTTCTGTGTTTAAGTTATAGGACAACCAAGGAGAGTCTATAGATACTTTCATTTCCTATATCCTTCTCCTAAAACTTCTAGATATCACATAATTCACTGGAGTACTGAAATTAATACCAACAACAATACAGTGCAGCATTTAAAAAACTCAAGGAATACTTACTATTTAAAAGTAATTTCAGTAAGTCTCAGTAATAAAAAAAATATTTTCTTAAATTTAGTAACTAAGACTCATACAAAATTCATGCCACAATTATAAAATGATACGGAGAGTTTTTCATCATGAAATAACATGGTTTGGGAGGCCCTTAAGATCCCTTCATTGACTGTCACATTGCTTCTTCTAGATTAAAATTTTAATCCATGCAAACAAGAGGCCAGCTATTAGGCCTTGTTACAAGATTCAGGATGATGGCAATTCCTGAAACCACCATTCTTTCCCCAGAATGGTTATTGAATGTTATGTGAAAGCCAGATATAATATTAACTAATAGACATCATTGTCAATATGTTGTGATTTGTCAGACTTTAAATATTTCACAATTTCATTCCTTGGTGAACTACTTTCTACTTTAACTTTGAAAAACTGTCTGATACCTTGATATTGATCAGAAGGTAGTTAATGTGTTGAGGGCTATAGAGTAGATTAAAGACCATATAACCTAGCTCATTGATTTTATAGATGGGGAAATTGATACCCAGACAAAAGAAATGCCTTAATCAAGATTACTAAATTCAAACCCCAACATAATTTTTTTTTTTAACTTTTAGCTCGTGATCACTTTCTGTTTGCTATTTACCAACTTCTGTTTTTTGTTTTTTGGGTTTTTTTTTTTTGGTTTTTTTTTGGTAAATCATGGCTATTTAGTACTAATAGTTTTAAATGAACTCATAAATTAGCAAGATTTAGTCCTGTGATTCAGCACATAATTTGTAGTTTATCAAGTTATTCCAGGTAATGCTAATTCCCCTGCTGGCACTGGGCCACAATATTGGGAAATCTTAACCTTACCTTTTGTTCTTTTATGAGCAGAGGCTATATGTTAGGATTTCCTTTGGCATTTCTTTTCTTTTCTTTCTTCATTTTTAAAGTATTTCATTGTGTGCTCCAACTTATGAATAATGACCACTCAAGGATACCAATGGTAGTATTCAGATATTGTAAAGTAATTGGTTTAAATCTTCCCCATGCCCTAAAGGGCCTACAGCCAGAAAGAGCAAGTGGAAATGCTAGGGAAAGGAAACTAAATCAGCAAGACATAAATATTGTACCTCATCCATTTCTTTGTCCTGTGGCTCAGAGGAACTGGAAGGCTCAAGTTCACATAGTGATGCTGTTGTAGGATGCACTCATCTGCAGGAGCTAACATAATAAAATGCCATAGACGAAGTGGGTTTAACAGATATTTATGTTTTCATGGTCCTAGAGTATTGAGGTCAATGCTAAAAGTGCTAGCTAATGCTGTTTCTGACAAGAGATCAGCACGTTGCTTGAAGAAGGCACCTTCCACTGTACCTTCCATGCTTATATATAGCTAGAAAGTGAGTATGCAGGGGAGGAAATGAGTACCTGATATCTTTTCTGATATGATCATTAATCTTATCACTTATGAGCTCATTTAAACATAAGTCCTATTGTAAAAGTGCTATCTCAGTATATAACCACAATGTGGTATAGAGATCCAATCCAATAACTTTGAAAGATCAAAAACATTCCATCCAGAGCACCAGCTGACAATACTTTTCATATTAATTTTCAAAAAATAGTTTCTAATGTATGGGAACCTTGCAGTAGAATCATGGTTGTACAATACTTTGAGGTTTATTTACCATTCATGTGTGTTTATCTCAGTGTAGACCTAGGAAATTATCTGGGTCAACCCAGAGTCCATAATTCACACACTGTAAATATGGTATGTGATACAAAAGTGTATGGAAATGGAGAACAAGCAAAACACAGTTTGTACAAATTTCCACAAAACCCTTAGTATCACATCCCAACTCTGTGTTCAGATTTGGTAGTGCCATTAGCCTACTGAGAACATTTACACAATGCAAGTTGAAAAATGCAACATAACTGTCATTGCCTCATTCAACACAAAACCGAACATATTTGTTTAATAGCAGTTGTGTGGTTGTATGTGCATGTAGACTGGCTTAATGTAGGATTTTGATTTAAGGAAGACATTCTTGGTATACTTTATGAAAAGCTTAGAATATATCATAAAATAAATATGGTATTGGTGAGTATTGAGAAACTCTCAAGATAGATATCAAGCCTCCCATCTGTCAGATGTGATGAGATATCAACTCCTCAGATTTTTTCTGACTTTTAATGTGGAGAAACTTCAAAAAAGATATTGCATAGTTATAACATAACTTCATTATATGTTCAAATTTAATATGAGAACATGTTCAGTATTTGATTGCAATCTGACCCTTGAAAGATCACATATTAGTCTTAATTTTCAAGTACCTATCATGAAAGTGTTTTGTAAGAAGAGTAAGAAAAATAATGGTCTAATATGATTAGAATGTTTTCTGGCACCTGTATTGTAACTTTTACTAACATTGCTATTGAAAATGCTCCTGCTTTCAAAGAGACTTCTACTACCATTACCACTGCTGGTTCTACTGCCATTTCTATTAATGAATTTCTCCACTTCACCAGGCACAAGGCAGGAGGTGGGGACCTAAAGATGAAGGGTACAGTGATTCTTGGCTCAGAGCAGTCATTGCTTTTTTTATTACAAAGCAACCAAATTGATAGACCCTGACACTAGGCTGGCACCTTTCCTAGGCCAACAAGTCTGAAGTTACAAAATCCAAACTTACAGGAGCAGAGAATTAACAACAATTAAACAGGTTTCATTTTGAACACCTCAGTGGAAATCTGTCTCTAAAATTGATTTGTTTTGACAGCTAGCTGTGGTCTGGAGACTAAATGTGAGTCCTGTAGGGGAAGAAAGCAGCATTGATTTTGGAGTCTAGAGCAGTATTTGAATATAGAAGAAAATGAAGCTGAGCTTGTTTATAATATGCTTAGAAAGGAAAAGTAAAAGATAGCTGTGGTCTATACAAGTCACCTTTCAATAAGAAGTAGATCTTTGAATGTACATTGTAGATTTGGAAGGTGAAATTTATTCAGGCCTTGAATACATCTCTGAATTTACATTCTAAATATGTTAAGCTTATAATAATTTAGTTTAAGAATAGAACAGGTATGCAATCATCTGTTGTATGGGATACTAATGTAGGCGGTTATAATAATTAAATTATACACAATATGGTCACAACAAATTCAAGTGTCCGGAATATAGAAGTGCTTTTATTGGGTTGTTTATATTGAGTTTATTATTTCCACTGTTATCAGTTTTCTTCCTTTAGTGCTATCTTTGGTTTTGTTTTCTTTCTTACCATCATAATTGTCTTCTTTCTTCTTCACTGTCTTCCAACATATATGTGACCATTAGGCACCATTCTTCCTTTTTGATACTGATGATAATTCTCTCATATAGACAACCCAGCAGCATTTCACAGTGAAATAAATGTAGACCTAGCTATGTTAATTAAGTAATAAAAGTTCATTAAACCAATTATAGTTAGAACTGAATATTCTAGGCATTAAATATAGGCATCTTGACTTTAGAGTTGGCATGCACTCACACATCTATGCCTGTATATATTTGCTAATTGATGCAAAAACAAATTCCCTAAAGTCCTTATTTTAGAATCGTTGCCTTTAAGTGTCTACTCTTAATTTTATCATGTGGCTTTTTAAGTGGAGAATTGAATATGATTATCATTAAACTTCTATTAATCTACTAAAGTTATATGTGAAGGCCTAAGAAAAGATACTGACAATGCAAAAACCTGGGTTAATTTATGCATAAATATTTAGAGAGCGCTAACCATATGCTGATTGTTAATCTTGATGAGAAAGATAAAGTCATGAAAAGGTAGACAAGATTCAAGTTACCATGGAACTCTAGTGGGAGAAAACAAGTAATGAACTAACAGGAGGCTGAAATGTTTTTTTTCTCTGTAAATGGCCAGACAGTAAATATTTTATGCTTTGAGAACCATATGGTCTCTCTTGCAATTATTCAACTCTACAATTATGATGCAAAAGTAGTCATAGATAATATTTAAATAAATAGCTGTGTTACAGTGAAACTTTATTTATATAACAGGTGGCTGGCCAGATTTGGCTTAGGGACTAGAGTTTGCTTACACTTGAATTAACATATAAATGAATGCAAACTGAGACAATATTAGTTAGTGGTAAAACCTAAGTAAATAATTAATACAGGTAATCTAGCACTGGGTTAGTAATGGCTTCTTTGCTTTGTAATGATGGTGTGGACCTCTGAGAAAAAGGACACCAGCTGAAATTTTAATGAGACAAGAGAGACAGACATGAAAATAGGGAGAAAGAACACCTAGAGAAAATGCAAAGAACTTTCAGGAGACAGTCTTAAGACCTATCAAGGGAAAATATTTAAAAATCATTGATTGGACATGTGTTGAAAGAATTCATAAGCTGAGTTAATAAGTATTAATTTCAATATAAGTAAAAATGAGAATAACAGGAACATGCTAGGCAAACTGTGATATAATGTGTTTTGCATCAAAAAAAATCACTGTAGGGAATTCTAGGAAGAGAGTTATGTTAACATATTTTTTTTCTTTCTTAATATCTACTTAAATAGAGAAACTACATATCAGAAACAATAGTGACAAATGAAATTAAGCTTGGTGTCATACACAATAAAACAAGGTGACAAAGTATTCAGAGACACAACACTATAAGTAAATAATGAAACAATGAGCTTCCATAGAAGATATATAACATCACTACATGCAAGACGGAAAAAAAAGAGGAGCAACAATAAAATAAAGACCAATAAAAGTCACCAAATATTCATTAGAAATACAGCAGGTCAATTCCAGAAATTTAGAAAAAGGGATTTGAGCCAAATAAAAGCAAGTCCTCAGATAAAGATTGGGAGCTTGAGACAGTAATCCACAACAAACCAAGACCTCCAGCTGGGAATGTTATGAAAACTTTGCAGAACAATGACAACATAGACATAGGAAAGACAATTTAGGATTAACATCAAGCTGTAAATAAAATAGATTTCTCAATGCAAAGCATCACACTTTTGACAATTGTGTAATTGTAATAGTGAGAGAGCTCAGATCATTAATAAATGCTGTTCTTAATCACATATTTATTGAAAATTTCAGGAAAAGTAAATACACAGAAATAAGGGTCAAGCAAAATTGTGCCTAAACCTTTCAAAAGAAATTATGAGACCAAATAAAATAAGGAATGGTAGTATCCATTTAGACAATGAAAGCATCTCAGAAAATCACATATTTTTAGGAAAGAGTGAGAACTCTGAACTATTTTGCAAACAAAGAGGCAAAGAAGACTTATAAATGATATAAGGGAAAATAAAAGAAAATTAGAATTAGACAAACACAAAATTCAGTACCTAGAATGGAGATGATATTAAAATAAAAGAAAGAATTTAATAATTTTCATCTCAAGTAGAAGTATAAAAGTGAAAAAATGGCTGACAAAATTTAAAAGATACACATGAGAATATAGAAGGAAAGGAAAATTAACAAAAAGTATTTTGTGACAGATGCTGAAGGTAGGAAAGTTTGATAAACATTACAGTGACCAAGGAGAAAGCATCTTTGGAGCATCATGAGTAATGAAAATGGTAACTCAACAGAACTTTCTTGAAATTAAAAAAAAGATGAATTAAACACACATTGAAATGCATAATAGACATAAGAGAGTATCAGCTCAGGAAGACTACACCTTAGCAAACCACTTTTCAATGCAATTATTAGACTTCATGTAAGATAAATCATTTGAACAATTAGACAAAAAGATTAAGTCACTTTTAAGGGAAAGGAACAATCACCACAGAAACTTTCATTAGCTGTACCTATGACACAAGAAGATAGAGTAACCTGCTTGATTTTCAGAGACTGAATTAGACTAAGAATTCTCATCCAGGTAAATTGGCCAGAAGATACAAAATACACCCACAGGCAGCAGGTCAGTTTTGCCTCAACATTGTTCTGATAAGATGCTCTAAAGGGCTCTCTTAGTGAAGGAGCTTCTGAACAATGGAAAGAATGTTGGCAGGGTGACCAGTATCCAGCCTGAAACAGAGTTATTATGATAGAAGTAAAGATTCATCAAATTTTAAACAGTGGCACATTGTATATAATTATGTTATATTTCCTCGGGGTGAGCATAGGTCTCTAAAAATGAAGAGAAATGGAGAGAGCAGAACGAACCTTTCCTCATGGGAATGAAGTAGTGTTTGTACAGATATCTTAAGAATAGCTAACAGTATCTCAGTGATGGACTGCTTGTCATACATTTGTATTTGAATGTTGACATATGTAAGAGGAAGTGACAGTAATATGTAACACATATATGCGTATATGTGTATGTATGGGAACATTAAATGAAAATAAACTGATAACTTATATTCTGCTATTTTTCATCAAGAATAAAAGTGAAGAAATATCCATAAGTAATGTAGAAAACTTACTGATTTTAAGAAGGATACTTTCTTTCAGGAGATACTTAAATATACTATTTTAAGTGCCTTCAACTTTATTTCTATCTCATGGTTCTGTCCAAGGAAGGAATGTTATCAATCATTAGATCAATATGTAGCAACCTTTCTTTTGGCTGCCAACCAGATCCCAAATTGTGACATGGAGACTTAATATTAATTATGAATGCTCAGCTTTATCTTATGCTTGTCCCACTATCTCCTATAACCTAAATTAACCAGTTTCTCTTCATCTACCTTTTGCCTCAGGACATTTTACCTTTCTTTCATTCTGTATGTCCTACTCTGTGTCTGCTAGACTGGCAGCTGCCTGGCTAGCTAGCCCCAGGAATCTCCTGGTTTGTTTTTTTTTTTTTTTTTAATCTCCATCTTTCCTTCTCACTTCTTTCAAGCCTCAATTCCTCCTCCTACGTAGTCTCTCTGCCCACGACACCCATCTATTCCTCTATTGTCTAGCTATTTGTCATTCATGGTTTTTTGTTGATTTGTTTGTTTTTCGAGACAGGGCTTCTCTGTCTAGGTTTGTGCTTATCCTGGAACTGTGGTCATTCAGTTTTTTATTAGACCAAATAGATACCTTAGGAAGGGAAAGCAGCAAATCTTAACATGGTTAAACAAGTGCTGCAGAAACAAATGTAACACACATTTACATAGTTAAAAGTAATATTACATAATATTTTCCGTCTTTGTCTAAATAAAAAGAAATGGTTTAATTTTAATATAGTAAACCTATGTACAATAAGAACAGTTATCAAGTAGGAATTACATTTATAATAGCCAATTTTTATTGGCAAGTTCATAGAGAATACTCCATTATTTATCCTATCTTGATGATTACAAAGTTTTGTATCTAATTTACCTTCTATCATAACTAAGGAAAACTGTGACTATAACTATCTAGACTTCAACTCCATCAAAGAACCCAGAAAGATATAATATTACCCAAGTAAACTAGAAGTGCAGTGTAAGCCACTTCCAAACCTATAGAATTGGCATAGAAATCTACTTGCCAGAAATCTAGTCAAACAGGGTTCTTCTGTAACATTGGGGCATTCAACTTTAGGCTACAGGCCTAGAATATCTGGCAGACTTCTCTGTGAAGCAGGAATTTTAAAAGGCTGTCCCAACTTGTCTTGGCAATGTTTGACAGCTTTTTTTCCCTTTGTGTCCAGTTTTCACAGCATACTGTCAGCAGTCAAGGCAAGTGCAATTTCTTGCCCAAATGGCTAGATTTGACATATTGAAAATAGTCTCCATATGAAGGTTTTTTGATGCCCAGCAACCTTTTATGAAGCAGATTGGTGCTGCCAAGAGCAGACATGTCTCACTGCCATGAAAAGCTCCATGTTACTAAATATCTTGAATGCCATATTTTGTAGGACTATGCAGTGTTTGAAAATCATCTATCTATCTAAAATATATCTGTTTAACTTTGAAACCATATCTAATATGACTACAGATTTCTTATAGATGACTATCTACTAATGTGTATTTCTTAATTATACATTGCGTTTTTAAATGATCTGAATAGGTATAATAACCAAACAAAGATAGAAACATATACATGGTATAAGAATAACTTTAAATTTTTTATCAACATAACAAATCCATACCAAATGTAAAATATTTGAAGTTATTAGTCGTCTTTTATCCTATATTCTTTTATCCCCACTAAATGACCACAAACATCCATAGTCCACTGAATGACCACCCCAACTTTTGGGAATGTGGGCATTGTGCTCTCTAGACTACTTCTTGTTGTCTGAGGCCAACAGCAATCCCAGGTGACTCTGAGAAAATTGAGATCATGGTCAAGTCCTGGGAAAATTAGTTGTAACGTTCATTGTCCATTCTCAGAATTGTTCTCATGCAGAGGGATAAGTATATACATCACCTGTCTTAGAGTTTTTCTTGGTTTATTTCTTTAAGTCTGTAGACAAGATTTTCAGAAGGTCTCCCATGATAAAACATGATCTTTATTAACCTTGAAATCCTGTGGAAACAAAAGCATAACATCTTCACCAACCTAATACATTTTCTGACTTTCATTTTAGAGTTAAGAAATCCCTAATGTGTGGGACAGTAGTGGTGCACTCCTTTAATCCCAGCGCTCAAGAGGCAGAGCCAGTTGGAGCTCTATGAGTTTGAGGCCAGCCTGGTCTAGAGATAGAGTTCCAGGACAGCATCCAAAGCTACACATCGAAACCCTGTCTCAAAAAAAAAAAAAAAAAAAAAAAAAAGAATCCAATGTATCCAATGTATGTAGTTTTCTTTAATTCAGAAATTCCCTTTTACAATCTCGTTTCTTTCAACAGCTGTTGTATACAGCTCATCAGTATACAAAAAAATAAATAAATAAATAAAAGTCAACAAAACACCATACAAGAGCCAAACTCCTGGTATATTTCACATCTTTACCTGGCTTTTCCCCTTTCTATTACTTTACTCTCCCTTTAAAGATTTTAGTATTATTTTTAAACTTTTGTCTTATGACTGTTGATATCCACTTTCTTCTCTTTCTTAAGTGCCTATGCATATTTTTAACACACTGTAAACTATTTAGAGTTTTTTTTTTCTTCAGTCTGGACCTCTTTACTGAGTGCCTGTAGCTGTGCACTTGCTGTGTTCTCTGCCACATGAGCCAAACCTTCAACTCCCTGTGTGGCTTTGGACTGGCAGGTGGCTCTGCCTGTCATAGGTACATGAGAGCAGAACCTTAAGCCCATCCAAGTTTAAGCAGGAGCTGCATTTAACCATCCCAGCTCTAGGGAGCTGATGCCTACACTGTGGCAGGCATTTTTTTTTTTTTTTTACTAAGATTGTTGTTTATACTTAACATAGTGGCTACTCAAGTCTTGCTGTACAGCAGAGCCTAGACAGGAGCTGTATCTGTGTTGTTGTTTACAGTCTTCTCAGGCCCTAGGTTGAAATCCAGGCCCCACACTGGAACAACAAATGTAGCAGTGTTTCTCTGGGCTGCCAACCTGCTCCCAAGTCATGACTCAGAAATTATTATTAATTATGAATACTCAGCTGTACCTTATACTTGTTCCACTAGCTTTTATAACTTAAACAATGGGTTTCTCTTCATCTATGCTTTGCCTTGGGGCTTTTTACCTTTCTTTCATTCTGTATGTCCTATTTCATGTCTTGCTGGCTGGCAGCTGCCTGGCTGGCCAGCTCTGACATCTCCTTGTCTTTCTCCTGCTCTCCTCCTCTCTCAAGCCCAGATTCCTCTTCTTACTTGTTCTCTCTGCCCACCAGCCCTTCCTATTCCTCTACTTCCTGGCTATTGGCCATTCTGCTTTTTATTAGACCAATCAGGTGCCTTAGGCAATCAAAGCAATACATCTTTACATCCTTATACAAATCAGCATAAACAAATGGAGCACATTTTTATGTCATTAAACAAATGCACCATAAACAATGTGACACCTTTACATAGTTAAAGTAATTTTCCTCAACACTAATTCTGATGAGCATGGGCAGTGCACAGATTTTAGTCTTGAAATTCCACTTTCAAAAGAAGGAGAAAGAAGAGAAATGAGGGAAGAGAAGGAGGAGGTGAAAGGGGGAAGAAGACAATAGGGAGGAGAAGCAGAGGGAGATAAGGAAGCAGGGAGAATGTTCAAGAAGGAAGAGGAGGAGCAGATAAAAAAATTCTTGTAAATAGTGAAGTTAATTCTGTATTATCACGAATATATTCACTTGTATGAACTCGGATACTTAAAGATTTGAGAATATCTGAAATGACTCTTGATTATGATGTCATCAGAGAGATTGAATGTTTCAAATGGACAATTTACTTGCCAAATATGAGACAAATGAATTTCAAGATAATTATTAACTGAAATCTATCAACTATGTCAAAGTCCATGAGTTCCTGATGGTACTTACAACAAAGCAAAAACAAAAGGAAAAATAAAAAATTATTTGGTAACATGGATAAGATATAAGATGGACCCAAATATTCATTTTGAAATCTAGCATTTATAAATAAAAAATTAAATATTTATTCTGACTTTCTCAGTTGGAATGTACCACTAGCTAATAAAACAATAGATGGAAGATGAATATCTTTTAAGGCACCATTCAATATTAATAGAAAACAGAAATAATTTGAGTTTCAATGTTTATCAGGTGAGTGTGTGGGGGAACTGAACTTCAAAATGTGAAAACATCTCAAACAAAAAGCATATTAACATGCAGGATCTCAGAGTGACAATACTCAGCAACTCTTAGCCTTTTCCTAGGGACTTGATATGGGGGTGATTAAGGTTCTTAGCTAGTCTAGCTGGCAATTTTAAGGTCCCAGGCAGATACTGATTTGCATATGACCATGAAATCAGTGAAAGCTAGATTGCTAGAAACAAATAAGTCCATGAGCTTTTCAACAGATAAGCTATAAGGAAAAGAGGCTCCAAGATGAGGGTGGTTGTAAATTCAACAATATTTAATAAACATACATTAAAATACAACAGGATATTCTAAAAAGCTAGTGGCAAAATATTTTTAAACAATTATGAAGGGAGTACCTTAAGAGTATTGGTGGTGGTTAGCTTTGGGTAAAGGGATAAATTAGAAATTAGAAGCAGTCAGATATATAGAGAAGCCTACCAGTGAGTAAGAAAAATCTATATTTATCCCTGCTAGTGGACTCAATGATATTTTCCTAGTCATAACTCTTTAACTTTTGCATATTATGATTTTTATTTGTTTTATTTGACAATAAAAATTTGAAATATATTATCCAGCATTTAGAATGAGATCACTTTAAAGGCAAGTGAGGGCAAAGACAGGGAAGCAGGTTAGAGAATGTCTGTGATCACTGCAGCATGGTGGCAAAGGCCAGCAGGATTTCTTATCTCTCTTCCAAGAAAGATCAGCTTTGTTCAGAGAGAAGTCAAATGGGCTGCATTTTTCTTACTTGTTGAAAAACACTCAAGTCATTAAAAAGGATGTGAAGACTGCTGTACCATTAAAAGCTTAATACCTTCCCACATGATTAGGCATCACATCAAACCACTGCTGTGGGTTTTGCACATAAAACATCTATTTTTATTTGAATAAGCACACTCAAACAAAAAGTTCTTCAGTAGCTACCCGATTTCCTTTCTTTGTGCTGAACACTTGAGAAGTTGTATTAGCCAACCTATTTTTAATACTTAACATTACTTAAATTTGTTTTCAGTAGAAACATTCTGGCTAACATGGAAGGAACCAACAAGTTTAGCAAGTTGTTGTCTTCTGGGTATTCCATAGATGCATCTATGTAGTTCATGTCAAAGGTTTTTTGTCTACAACATGGCTTTGTCTTGCCTACCAAGATTTCTCTTGCTACAGCCTCTGGATTACTTGAATAAGAAGCTGTTATCAAAGTACTTAGTGTTGCTAGAGAGCCTCTCTCCAGGTCCCACCAAAACCCGCAGTTCCACAACCCACATATAAAATAATCACTCAGAGGCTTATATTACTTATAAACTGTATAACTGTGGCAGGCTTCTTGCTAACTGTTCTTATATCTTAAATTAACCCATTTCTATAAATCTATACCTTGCCACATGGCTCGTGGCTTACCGGCATCTTTACATGCTGCTTGTCCTGGCGGTGGCTCGCAGTGTCTCCTCTCTACCTTCCTGTCCCTCAATTTTCCTCTCTGATAGTCCCACCTATAGTTCCTGTCTGGCTACTGGCCAATCAGTGCTTTATTTATTAACATATTTGTCATACAGAACATCCCATAGCAACTTAGTAAGTTGATTTATAATTAAATGTTATAGATAAGTTTAATCATAACCCCCAAAAATCTACAGATAAACTACATTAGTAATTTACTAATAAAACCTGCATTAATTCTCTCTGGAATTAGGTACATATAGTTTACAACTTTTAAAACTTTTAGAATTTCATATATTTACATAGGGAAATTTACTCATTCTCTTTTCTCATCACACTCTTTCTGACAGAAAAGTATCTTCTGAACAAATTCTGCTCTTACATTCTTTCTATTTTTGTGTGGTACACTGAGATTGATTAAAGTTTCTAACCAGTGTGCTGGTTGGGAGCTATTTACTGGAAACAAGGAAAACTTACCAAAGCCTTCAACAATGAAGAAAATGGCACACCTCCCTCAATAACCATTAACTGCTTACTATAGAAGGCAGAAAGGATTGACATTCCTAGATATTTTGGTAGGGAGATGCAATGACTGTGGATGAAACTTCATCTTCAGCTTGGATCTATATCAGTTCTGTTGCCTGATTCTCTTGCTGGATAGCTTTGTAAATTGGGAAAGTGCCTCAGCACTACTCACTTGTGATTTCCATATTTAAAACTTGATGTGAAGCGAGAGAGATGACTAGGATAACAAAAAATATAGACCTTGTAGTCTATGGCTCTGTGCACTCAAGTCAAATAACAAGATCCTCAGACTATCCAACACTCCTCTTTCTTAGTGAAGATTTCATTTATGCTACTTTTGAATACAGATGCTTTTTCCCTGGGGCCTGAGCTCAGATTCATCACATCATGTTAAGTGCCTTTGATCTGAATAGTCACTTTTGGCACCAAGATTGGCTTTTGCCAGTATTATCTGTGTGAATGTTGCAATGATGCCAATGTGGCCTTAGTGGCTTCCATAATAATCCCTTCCTCTGATACAGTCACCTGCTGTCAGGTGCTGCCCATGCAGAAGCTGATTCCTTGTCCCCTCAGAGCCTCATTAAAAGTGCACCAAATTAAACTCGAATGCAAGGAAAACAATTAGTTCTCTCTTTTTTCTCTCCATTCAAATCTAAATTGCAGAGCAGCCAGGTGTCATGTTCGACAAATCTCCATCACTTGATGGCAAGAGGAAGGAATGGAATTGGAAAGGCTCCAGAGTTTTCCATTGGAGGATTGTTCTCTCTTCCATTCTTTGCAGCTATTTAGACACGAAGCTTCTATTTGAATACATATTTTTCATCATCTTCCACCATCTTTCCCTTTCTTCTTCCAAGTTAATAAACGCTGTCATCCATCTCTTTGCCAAAACCTAATTGTTCCTGGAAACTATAACAGGTATTCAATGAGATGCCAAACTTTTTTTTAATTATTTCTTTTAATTTTATATATTAAAATAATTGCATCTTTTCCCATTTTCCCTTTTCTCCCCCAAAACATTCCCATATACTATTCCTTTCTCTCTTTCAAATTCATGGTCTCTCTTTACCAGATGGTCATCCCTGAAAATATATATTCCAGTAACATTTCACAGACTGAGCAGGCTGTATTTATGAAATGTCACACCTTTTAGTTTCACTATAATTCACAAGACATCAGGATCAAACTCAGACACCAGTTTTTCCTGGTACTGTCATTATACATGTGAATTAAAAGAAAGCAATAATTTTGTGATACTGCTTATCCAAACACACAGATAACAACTGTTCTATATAGAATCATCTATAGCAACTGAATGATCTTGTGTGGATTATCAAGTCATGAGAATCTAAAAATCACTGGAAACAAGTGTCTGGATATGTTTCTGAGGGAGTTTGTAGATTGGATTAATTGAGGTGGGACAATCCATAGAAAATGTGGATAGTTCCATTCTGTGAATCAGAGGCCTGGAACTGACTAAAAAATAAATAAAAAGCAAAGCAAGTTGGCACTCCCATCCAACAATCTCTACTTCCCATCTGGACACACGGAGACAACCAGCCTCAGGTTCCTCCTGCTATGCTTCTCCATTAGGCCTCTGGACTGTAAATCAAATTACCACCTCCCTCCCTTAAATTTCTTTGTGGCAGGGAATTGGTCACAGTGTCAAGAAAACTAACAAATACAAACCTATGACCTTATAGTAATTTCTGTAATGAAGGACATGTTTTATGTGCAAGGGAAAAATGCTCTCTTTCCTCTCTTCACCTGGAACTTCTAACTCAACTCAGGCTTTTCTGCTCCCCATACCTAAAGTATGGTTGTGTCCCATATAAATCTTGAAACAATGGTTAGTAATCCAAAATTAAATCAACACATATAAACTCAACACATTTCTGAAAGGGAGATTTAAGGAATGATAGATTTAAGAGATAATGAAAATGGAATGGATGAGAAAGCTTGAGAATGTTCTGTTTGGAGTTCAAATTCAGTTTCTGCAGTTTTGAAGCCTTGTAAAATATGTCATATTGTATATCTGCTCTGTGGCTCAGTTTCTTCGTTTATGTCTGCTCAAAATTATGATGATATAATACCATAGTATGTGAGTGTTGAGGAATTTGAGATGATTTCTGTAAAAACCTAGCATGGTGTCTCGGGTATATGGCCAGCATTACTGCTAATGCAAGGCTGCATAAAGTCGTCAGAACCAGAAATTCATGCTGAGCTGTTGTTTGCAAACTATACTTGGTAGGAGCAATCTGTTGAAAAAATGTGGAAAGGTAAAATTTTCACTTTGTGTGTTGACCATGTAACTCTATAGTCTAATTCAATTACTACCTGCTTACATAATTTGGTGAGAGGCTCACAGAACTGTTAGAAAAATGAAAGTTCTCTTAGCAATATTTAATTCAAGGTAAATACATATCATAAAAGTCCTCATCTCCTATCATATCACCAAGCAGTTTCTGTTACAAGGTTCTATGTCTCTTTCTGCTTATTTGGGATGTATTTCTAGAACCCTTTTCAGATATAATTTAGGTAGAGGCTTTATTATAGCCTCTAGTTTACAAAGTCTCCACTCTACAGTAAATAGCACTCATCAACCTAGTTTGAAAGTTTTCAGGATTTCTTAGTCTGACATTATCATTGACAGCACTCAGCAATGTACACCTGCTTTGGCTTGTATGACAGATAGCCATGACAGACACACAGACACGCCAAATCTAAATCCAGAGAGTGATAAGTAAGCCTTGACATTTTTAGTACACATTCAAATACTAGGGCTTCTGTCTAGAATTTTGAGCCCATTTGAAGACTCAAAAGGCTCAAAATAATACTAAACAAGTCGGTAGCAATTACAACATAATCACTCCCATGGTAAAACAATGCTTCATAGTGTCTATAAAAAACAGCCACAGCTATTACTCCATTTTCCTGTTTACCCATTGGCACTTCTATGCTATTTACAGAGAAGTAGTGTGAACCTAAGTACTGAAGTGTTTCAGTAACAGCCCAGTCTTTTCTTGCTGCTCTACTATTCCCGGCATCTCTTTCTTCTTATGGGTAACAAAAGGTCAGTGCTGAACAAGTCCCTCAGCTCAGTACTTGCAGCACAGAACACCTCCGTGAATCATTGTAGTTGAAGCCAAAAAGAATTAGGCATCAACCTAAGGTGAGTCTACTGGAATGGATACTCAAAAGACTATTGTATTGCTGGGTACCTTTACTATAGAAACACAGAGTTCCTGTCATACAGCATATAGCTAGGTTTAGCTGGTTCAGATTCTTTTCCAGAGACCCATACTTTGAAAAGTGTGTTTGTTACCTAGAAGAAAAGAAAAATTATTGCAAGGAAAAAAAATAACAGAAAAACAAAAACAAAATATCTGTAGCTATGTAAATTTGAGGATTCTTCCTTTCTTTAAAATTTCTACCAGAAACAGCCAAGCAAACGCCTAGATTAGAGGTACATATCAGATCAGAAGGATATTCTTGAGTGACATGTGGTAGTGCATATTTCTGGGTTGGGATTTGAGAAGCTGAGGAATAAGATTTTCAAATTCCTATCAGGCTGGTTTACATAACAGAGACAGGTAAAACAATAAAAAATAAAAAAAAAAGAAAGAAAAAGGAGAGAAGGAAAAAGTAGAGGAAGAGGAGGACAAGGAGGAGTGGAAAAAGGACGAGAAGGAGGAGGAAGATAAGGATGGGGAGGAAGAGTTGATGCGAAGAAGGACGAAGACAGAGGTGAGTAGGGCAAGAGGAGAAAGAGGCAGACTAAGGGGATAGGAGGAAGAGGAAGAGTGAAGAGGAGGAGTTAAAGGGATCATTTTTGAGGAAGGACCCATAAGGAAGAAGAGTGAATAATACCAGTAAAAGTGAAAAACAAAACAAAACAAAAAAAACCTCAGTGGAAGCTGGACAACTCTAGGGTCTGGCTTTTGTCTTAATTTCTGCTTTTTCTTTTAAATCTTTTGCAAGTATTAGCTTCGCTGACACATTTTCATGAACTATCTTCTTTTTTATTCAACCAACAAGGTTATGTTTAACTTCAACTTCACATTTTTTTTAGACTGAGTTTAATTATGCAGTCAAGTTAGTCTAGAATACTACAGGCTCTGTAGTATAGAGCATAGCTCTTCATTTGATTTGAGATTCTCTTGTTTTTGTCTCCCAAGCTATGTGATTACAGGCATGCTTCTGTTATACCCTGCCCTTCAACTTAACCATAATACTTTACCTTCTACCTCAGAAGTACATCCCACAGTCTAGGATCTCATGCACAACAATTAGAGGTTTTAGACTTTCAGCTGTACCATTCATTCTTCAGTAAGGTAGTTTGATGATCCTATAAGGTATTAACATAGTATTGACTACTGGGAAGCATATTACTAGTGATGGTACC
>CABHPQ010161806.1:18925-38143 GCA_902168405.1 Peromyscus aztecus | reverse complement strand
TGCTGCTGCTGCTGCTGCTGCCGCCGCAGCCTCCACCGCCGCCGCCACCACCACTATTTTACATTTTATAACACAAGATGAACAAAGACTATACTTTTATTTATGTTGTTTATTTCATTCAGGCCTCTCTGACCAGTGGAAAGGGCCTCACAGCTCTGGACTTGAGTGACATGATCCTTTAATTGTTGAACTTTTGCCTTATACATGACTTAGAATTCTAGAGTCTTTTTATGTAGATATGCTTATCAGTTACTTGTTGTCTGATAGTTACCATCCATGGATGGCATTTCTATTCTTCTCCTCCATCTCTTGCTTTTTTAATCTCTCCATTAGTATTAATTTTTATTTGTTGAAATTTTCTTCTTCAACAACTCAAAATCATCTGGCCTTATTGGCTGATCAGCTGTAACTGTAATCACTGGTTCTGTACATACATCACATACTAGATTATTCAGGTAATTTAAATCAGAGAATGAGAGCATCAGTCTTGCAGATAACACACACACACACACACACACACACACACACACACACATATCTGACCTCACATTTTATGACTTTCCATCTACAATTTTTGTGTCTAATTTCTTAACAAATTCTTTGAATTTGGTTATCTACCTAAATATTCTCAACATAGTCTACACAGAAATCTTAAAACTGCTGATGAATTTCAATTTTGTTCTCAGTTTGGGTACTTTCCCATTGTATTTTCAGTTGTAGGTATAGGAACTTAACACTGCCTATCTTATTCTTGTAGTCTCTTATAAATAATCCATAAAAGATAAAAGTGACCTGTGTGTTACAATATTAAGATTTTTTTGCCATATCTTTATGACTGTGACGTTATGAAGAAAAACTTTTCATACAATGTTGGTGGTCTTTTTGTCTCAGCCACTTTACTATGGTGAGAATTCTGCCTTCTCATAGCTTTCAAAAGTTGGACAAGGCTAAAATTATCTTCATAAGGTGTCCTTTAGAAATTCCTATGTATTGAAGATAAACATATCTGTTAATAATTATGGTTACCTAAAATCAATGAGTCAAATAAGAGAATGCGTAAAGGAGACTGACAAAAGTAAGAAATTCACTTCATAGAAAACTAAGAAATGACAAGTTTATGACAATATAATTATCTGTAGAAACATAGACTGGAGATTCACATAAAACTTTATTTAGTGTTCACGAGTCTAATCATTGTATTCTGATCAGTAGTTTTAGTTATTTTAGTTAATAGTTTAATTATAGGGTTACCCTTAGAAAACCTACTTCCTGAAGATGCCATAGCCACTAAATTCTGAGCTCCCTACACTATCATGAGCACTGGACCTCTTCATTTTTCCAAACTATGAGCTATTTGTTCTAGATTTTACATTTTTTTTGTCTCTTGGCCCCAGAGTCATTCTTCTTCTCTCCATATCTCCGATTTTATTCATCTAAATCATGTTACTGTTCATTTGTGCATATTACACTGCCTTGTATCCTTTTGAATTTATCTATCAATTTCTAGTTTGATTCTCCCAAGGCAGGCTCCCTCCTGAGTAACTTCTGTTCACAGTTATGTTCATGTGCCTCCCCTAAGGAACTAAGAATAGATAATACATATGAAAGATGTATTTGGTGTTGGAAGCAGAAGAAGATAGAGGTTGCAGACTGAAATACCGATCCAACACTTGTGTAAGCAGAAAGGGAAGAATGGAAGCCTGGAATAGGAGTGCCAGACTATTGAAAATCTGGAAAGGACCTGGGAAACCAATGCAGAGAAGTTGAGGTAAAGCCAACCACTCTTTTATCTGCTTATTTCACTAGGGGGCCCCTTAAATGCCCCATTGCAATAATTCATTACCTGTTAACCGCCCATGGAAGCATGGCCTGATGGATATATGGGACCTATATTTGGAACATAAGTTATATCCCTGGGGACATCAGTATCCTATGGAAGGAGGAAGAAAACTTGAATTTTCCTAACTTAACTCCAGGTCACTGAACAAACAATATAACATTATACATGGTTATGGGACATATTTTTGAACCAAGTTCTTTTGCATGACTTTTCCCATGTGGCATTCAAACTTGCTCAGACTTCTTTAAACATTAATTTAAATGTCAAATCTCTGGGTGGTCTTCTGTGAATGCACTCAGTTCAATATAATATTAACCTGATTTACTTTTCTCAAAGCCTGAATTGCTTTTTGACATTATCTCACACATTGAAGTACTTGTCTTTTTCACTTCATTGGACTAGACATCACATCTGATCTGTTCTTCATGTTTATAATAGCATTGACATAGTATCCAAAAGCAGTAACTCCCAGGAGTATAGAGCACAGAAACCCTTGCTGTTATCAAAGCTTTGTTTCTCTTTTAATTGCATCACTAATGGTGAAATGCACTTTCTAATATCATTCAAGACAGTGTATTTGTTTTCGATATTTATCTGGAACCCATCATTCACTTGAACTAGATCAGTATTGCATCACTTTTTCTCACATGTCTGAGCTGCTCAAAAGTCAAAGTTACATATTTCACTGCTCAAGAAAAGTACATCTCATTCAATTGATGACTATTGGTAAATCGAGGGAATGATAGAAAGAACTCCACAGTAAACAGTTCCCTCCATAAGTGCTTTCTCTTGAATGTATAATGACTTGTGGACTAGAGCAAGATACCATGCCCATTTGAATGTTCACACACCATGAAAGAAACTCTGCAGGAGTATGTGGGAGATGGGCCTGAGCACAGGCAGGCATAAGGACTACTGTGAGCAAAGTCTACAAGATGGCTTTTCTCTTTGCAGGAGGTATATCCATTTGGTGATCAAATAGGAGCAGCAGTGCCAGGTTTGGAGAGTAAACCTGGTGTTCACTTTGTACTGGAGACAGGCCCTGCGGCTGCTGTCTAATCCTGGAGCCAGGACCGGGGCTCCTTGTTCTAGTGCCCTTTCTTGTGAGAGTGACACCTTTGTTCAATGATCAAAAACACATTTCCCTGGCCTGCGCTGCAGTGGTACCTTCTCCACACTCCCCTGAAAGAAGTGTCCTCCCTCCTCTTTAGGCTGATGCTGTTTCCTGGCATAGAAAGAACAGTTGAGATTCATTGTTGAGAATAAATCTTGTCTTAAGGTGGGTTTTGTAGTTTCCAATATCAGCTTTAACAAATGTTGGAATTTATTCCTGCAAAGAAAGAAAATAGTCTGTTGGCTTTATGGTGGCAGAAAGAAACACAGTCAGGTAAGAACATGAATTAGGTGCTTGAAAAGTTTGAGTAAAAATTTCATTACCACTATTTCCTGACTGGGCTGCTTTGGACATATTATGTAACATCTCTGTGAATCAATTACCATAATATTGAAGTCTATCACATGAGATCTTCCTGGAATACAAACATTGTATTGTGTGTTTTTAATAGACAGTTTCTGTTCCATAGTATGCTCAGAACATCAATCCCTGTACTGTTCAGTCTGGATTTACCAAACTACTATGTTTACCTGATATTGAGTCTTGAAAAATGACATCTACTCACCCAAATTCTTGTTGAAACTTAATGGCTGGTGTAGTGTAGCAGTATTGAGGGATAGGCCTTTGGATAGTGAATAAATTAAGAGGGATCCAACCTAATGGGTGGACTTAAAGCAGAAAAGAACACCGTCTTGCCTTTACCTTAACCTACCAGGTGAAGATAGTGTATGTTAATCCCAAAGATACAACAACAGTGTGCAATCTTGAGGTAGAGACTTGACTCTTAACAGCAACTTTTTGGACTCAAGACCTCCAGAATTGTGAGAAATAAATATTTGTTCTCCATGAATTATGCTATCTCAGTTAATGTCACAGTAGCACAAATGGATAAAATGCCTGATAAAATGGATGTAGCATTCATGATGTAGGATGATCTTGTTCCTTCTGATTCCTCTGGAAGTTTGTAACACTGGACAAGAATTATGTTCTTTATCCTATTTGCCCTAGTGCTTACAGAGTCAGTTATGAAGCAAAGAAACCAGTCAATCTCTTTTTCAAAGGACTGGCAGACTTCTGCTCCCAGGTAGGTGAATCAATTAGGAGTATTGAGTGCAGAAAGTTAATTTGCATCTAAAGCATTTTACTATACAAACAAGTTAAATAAAAAATCAAGGGTAGGACAATTGACTTCAACCCACTGTGGCTGAAGCTAAAGGGAGAGGGACCACTCCTAGTCGATCTTGTGGAGTCTTTTGTTACACTGCCTTAAGGAAAGAGCAGAAATCATGTTGGAGAGCAGCTAGTGCTTCTGGCATGTGACAGCCAACCACTGTGATTGGTGATCTTTAGCTTGAAGAATTAAGAGCATAAGGTTTATTGCTCTTTTGGAGAAACATAAGGACTTTTGTCAAGATGAGAGTTTGGGCCAGTGGATTTACAGGAAAGCTTATGTTTCCATAAAGTACATTATCTTCTCTCTTCATATTCTCTTATTCCCTAGTGCTGAGGGTTAGTGTCTTAAATGATAACCCTCAGTGTAATCTGCATCCAACCACAGGGTAATCTTTAAAGGGCTGTTGGCATTTTAATCACTATTTCCTCCTTTCAATCTTCACTCCTTTGTCTATGTGTTTGTTAACTCTTGTCTAGAAAATCCTGTCGAGTCATCCTTTCCATAGTTCTCCTCTCATCACCACTGCAGTCTACTGAGGAGACTGAACAGTCAACCAAATATATCTCTAGTTTCCTATTTACTAGCTCTAGGAAAATTATTTAGTCTATTCAGAAGTAAAATTTGGTAAAGAGCTATAGAGTCATCAACAACCTGTTTATAATAAAACATATGGTTGTTCAAGAAGGTACTTCTAATGAATCCTGATACTTAACAAACACTCACAACATTTAAAGTGATGAGAAGAAGTCATAAAAGTTTATTGGAAAATGAATTGTATCCTAATTTTTAACTATCCTCTTGAGACTCAGTTTATTCCCAAACAGAAAATATTTCTGATTAATCAGGGCATCAACACAAGTCTGTACATTGCAGTGGATAGGAAAGCAAGTCTATTTATCATCATTAGTGAAAGATCTATGAAGTATAATGTGTCTTATTAAACATTGTGGAAAGAAGGATTTGTTGTAGATTGTCCAAGATGTAGAAACATATCAATCAATAAATGCCTACTATATGAAAAATTGATGAATGTACCCCCAGAATAATTTATGTAAAGAAACAATTATATATATATATCGGAAAGGGACAAGGAAAAAGGTCCTTCCTGGATCAATGTGGAAGTGGAAGCACTGGGGAGCTAGTGAGAGTATTAGAGCAGGAAAGGTGTAAGAACTGGGCAAGAAAAACAATGCCCACCCATCTAGGTCAGAGAGGGACAGAGTACAATGGCTTAAGAGCTCAGAACAAATCACCCAATTCTCTTTTCTGAATTGTTCATCTTCTGTGGGGCATGATGAATGCTGACTTCAGACTCCTTCCTTGGTTCTGCCAGCAATTCAGTAGCTTAATCTTTTTCCAATCTCAGCTGTTGCCTAATAATCGGTTCCAGGCACAGAAATTTCATTAACTCCTCAATGATGTCCACAGGCTTTGACCACGGATTTCATCTGTTAAGCTGCTTTTATTTCAGCTGCTATACAAATTGCCCTCTGTCTGAGAAAGAAACAAAGAGGAGGGGGAGAAGGACAGGTAGAGATAGGGGAAAATTCTGTGAAGCCCTTCCATATTTCCCAAACAACTTTTCTTTCCTTAGTGAAAATAGATTTCCAGAGGAGAAATTGAATTCTAAAAGCAATGACTCGGTATTGGAGTAACTCCCAATTTTCTCACTGGTAGCCTAAAAGAGAGTCCTTGTCCATGGCCAGCATGTTAGGTTATTGTATTATTGTCTTCCCCAAACTGCATTATGCTTTATGGAAAAGGAATTGTACCCCATGTGAGAAATGTGGTAAGTGAACACTGATGTCTTTAAAGTCTGAAAAGTGAGGAGGCTTAGAAAAAATAGTCACGCTAAACACCTGCTTCTTAGATCCACTGTGTTACTATGTGTAGCCTCGACAGGATATTTGTTGAGACCTCTCGGACAGAGCTCACTTCTTATACTTCTTATCATCTTTCCTCTGGAAAGTTTCTTCTAACTAAAAGAGTGGATTGCAACTTCTCTTGTGTTTCCATGTCATACCAAGCCATAGTCTTGTATGCTTCAAGAAAATCCATCAGATATCCCATTGAAAATGTGCTTTTTCTTTATTTTTGAGATTTTGCAAATGACAAAATCATGCTGCAATGTCAGTAACTGCACATACCTGCATTAGTGAGAGATTTCTTATGTGCGTGTTTGAGGGTAATTTCAGAGAGATTAGCTGAAAGGAGATTATCCAGTCTAAATGTGTATGACACCAGTCCAAAGGCTGGAGTCAAGATAAAAAGTGAAAAAAAGAGGAAGCCAATAAGTTCCAGTATTCTTTTTCTCTTTGCTTTCTGCTATTCTGAGAAGAAAAGAAGCTCCTCTTGATTTCTGAAAACTACTTATGCTACCATGCCTTTCCTGCCTCATTAGATGGACTGTACCCTAAAACCATGAACCAAATGAGCCTTGGCTCCATTAAGTTGTTTCCTGTAAGGTTTAAAGTTGCATTAACAAAAAAAGTAGATAATGCAATCATGCTTTATAGTTTGTACAGAATTAGCCAATTTGGATTTCCTCAAATCCTCTAGAATTATGACTATTCTCAATGTTTTCTATTATTTCATGTGTTCTAATGTGGCTTAAGATAATATCAACCAACTCTGACCAAGCTATTCTCCTGCCTCAATTTCCCATGTATCTGGAACTACAAACATATATGTTACTTGCCTTTTAATTTCTTTTCCTCTGAAACATGTCCAACACATTATTTTTGTTTTTCTCACCATTTCCTTTTTGAGGTACAAAGATTGGCACTTTTAATTTATAAATAGGGTCTTTGAGACTGATAACACATCATATCCAACTCATGAGTTACCCATGATACAGTCATAATTCAAAGTCCATGATATATCCTTTCCTTGAGAATGGCTATAGCATACCCCAACCCCAATATTCTGAGTAATATATTGCTACACTCGATTTTCCTCATTGTTCATCATTTTCCCCAGAAGATCAGTCTTTATCACAATCCAAATACTATATTTTCCTCAAGGCCAAGTTATCCAATTGGCAAATATCTACCAAATTGTCCCCAATTCCTAAGACTTGAGCTGTTATCAATTTTGGTCTTCCCTTTATATGCTGAGAAAAGTCAGTAAATGGTGAATTCTCCATACCCAAAGTCAGGAATATCCTATCCTTTCTATTAACTTTCATTAAGTAAGCATGTTATCTCATCAATCATCCACAGCCTCCTTATAGGCTTGTTATAGTACTTAAATTGCATAGGCTATGTAAATATACATAAATCTTTTCTCTACTATATAACTATTAGGAGAGATATTAGCCAGTCCCATAATAGGGTTATCACTTGAACCTGAATTCATCTTCCTTTTCACTCCTATAAAAAATTTGGTAAGTGGTACCATATTCCCCACCATAGGGGATTCTCAAAATGCACTCAAACTACCAACCTCCAGTTCCTCTTAGTAGTTTATTTGTAATCATATTTCACAGATTTAAACTCTCCTATTGATTTTATCTGTTGAAGCTCAAGAAACTTGCAATATGAGAAGTACTCAGTTTATGCTGACTATCACTAAGATTTGGAACTCCTGGTTTGTTCCAGTACTGTAGTACATCTGAATGTTATAAAACAAGTCATTCCTTCCATGCATTTGCTGATAATGTTTCCAGTTATTGTCTGGACTCTAAGAATTCAATTTTTGTCTTCATTTTATGTTTAGTCTAATTAGTGAGAATTTCCCAAACTCAACATTAGAACCTCCAAAGCAAGCAGTTTTGATGCCTACACACAGTAGTGAGTATTCAATTCTGGGCCACAATTTCTTCTGTTTCTGTTCACTAGGAAGGATGTGTGTGGATTTCAGGGTAAATGTTATCGCTTCTATTGTCAGCGCCACAAAAACCTAAAAGTACCTGAAAGGAGGTAATCTCAATAAGAAACTGGCTCTGTCATATTGTCCAGTGAGCATATGCATAGGAGCTTTTACTTGATTGGTAATTGATGCAGGAGGGCCCAGCCTACTGTTGGCAGTAACATCCCTAGGCAGATGTCCCTGGGTTGTTTATGTAAGGAAGATAAGCAGACACATAACTGTGGAAGCAACCTAATGAGTTGTGTTCCTCCATGGTCTCTGCTTCAGTTCCTGCCTCCAGGTTCCTACTTTAATCGTCTGCCTAGGCATCCCTGGATAATGATTTGTAGCCTGTGAGCAATTAAACATTTTCTTCCACAAGGTGTTTTTGGTCAATATTCTACCCCAGGAATAGGTAAGCAAACTTAACCATTGTATGTGTTGACCTCTTTCCTTATTATCTGTGAAGGTACTTCCACACTTTCCCACTTCTCTGTAGCAGGAATCTTAAAAGTTCTTATTAATAAAAATAAACCTTGAGCCAGGTATTGAGGTGAATGCTGGAAGATCAGAGAAGCAGAACAAGCCACAGCATTCCTCAGTTCCTCAGCTGATCCTGTTTCCTCAGACTGGAAGCCTCTCAGTCCTCATCCTGAATGAATCTCAGCTGAACTGTGCTACTCCAAAGCCTGAAAGGTTAACCAGCCAAATGCTTCTAGTTTCTGGTCCTCACACCTTATATATCTTTCTGCTTTCTGCCTCACTCCCTGGGATTAAAGGCTCACTTTCTGGGATTAAAGGTGTGAGTCACCATGCCCGGCTGTTTCCAATGTGGCCTTAAACTCACAGAGATCCAGAGGGATTTCTGCCTCTGGAATACTAGGATTAAAGGCGTGTGCTACCACTGCCTATCCTCTATATTTAATATTGTGGCTTCCCTGTTCTCTGACCCCAGATAAGTTTATTAGCATGCACAATATTTTGGGGAACACAATACCACCACACTTCTCTTAAGTAGCATTATTTATATTTGTTTTGAACAACTGTCTGTGTTCCTTTACTTCTCATAACATTTAGATGGAACTTTCCATTGGTGTCTGAGACACCATAAACCCTTCATATTAATCAAACCTTGACATCTCACTGTCCTATAGCCAATAACTTAATGATGGCCATTGATTTATTCTAGTAGAAGAGAAACACAGAGGCACTCAGAATAAGGAAGAGGCTCACTTCAATAAACTTATTTTTGTTCAATTTCCTGGAAAGTATGCTATAATTTTGTTTATGACTCATGCTCTTCCTCATAGATGAAATTTCACTGATCATCTTAATTAAACTAATTGTTTAAAAGTCATTTAGATTCATTATTTTCCATCTTCAATGTGGTTATAATATTTGTTTGAAATATAATAAAGTCATTTATCCCCTTGATATTATAGCTTATATTCCATCTTTGTTCATTTCTATTTTGTTAAAAATAAGGTAATGTGCTAGCAAGAGTTAAATTTTATCGAGAGCTATCCATGAACCCATACATGTTGTTCACCAAATTCCTACTCATTTATTTGCCTTTATGCAGAGTCTTATATACTAAGTTTTAGGCCACACTTCTTTCTGTCTCAGTCCCTTAGGGTGTTCATTATACAGGTAACTAATTCTATGAACCTCTGCATTTTTTCCTTCTTCAATAAAGAACAGAGAGGAACTTTGCATGTTTTCTTATTTGTTCTATATTTTACAACATGAGGTTTCTATAGGGTTTTTTATGCCTTTTTCTTTTTTTAAATGAACATGAGAAACAATTTAGTGTACTGAGATCTCGGTCATGTGTTTTGTGCCGTGTTTAAGCACTGTGCATACACATGTAATACAGATGATTCAACCTCTCCATTGTCAATATGGAGTTTGAATTTGTTATTTGCAATAATTTAAATTTTCAATGTTTCAATGAGTAAACTTATATATTATTTTTTGTATTTCTAGAAAATAAACAAGACAGATTTTTAAGTGAAATTACTAAAGAACAGACAAGAATTCCAAATTTTTATGTAAGTGAATTGCCTTTACATTTTATGGGATTATCAATTTGTACATACTTGTACAGCTTGTATAACTATCTTATTATGTGTTAAACTAATAATCAGGATAAGTGTGTTCATACACGCACAGATACACACACACACACACACACACACACACATACACATACATGAACAGACACACACAATCTTTTCCCTCTATATAAATGGTTCTGTCAAAGCATATTAGATACTAGGATGCATGGTGTGTAGGCACATGCATGTGTATGTACACGTGTACTCATACAAATGTGGACATCTCCTAATCTAGTACATTTATAATTTTAAAGCATTCCCAGACAATGCTTTTTCAAACCTAAAATGAAGAAACAATCAGAGCATGAAGACACTCATGTGAATAAAATAATAAAATTGTAAAAATCGAGTTTGCATGAGGAAGAACGACTGCCCAGTGATTCCAAACACAGCTTCAGGTGTTGTAGACTAGATCTGTTCTTGTGAATGCAAAAGTAGCTGTAGCTGAAGTTTATAAACTCCATCCTGCCTGGCCCACAGTCAGGACAAATCTCTCTCACCTGCCAGTCCCACAGCCAAGTAAACACACAGAGACTTATATTACTTATAAACTGTATGGCCGTGGCAGGCTTCTTGCTATCTGTTCTTATATCTTAAATTAACCCATTTCTATAAATCTATAAGTTGTCACGTGGCTCGTGGCTTACCAGTGCCTTACATCTCACTTGTCACGGCGGCGCTGGCAGCGTCTCTTTTGCCTCAGCCTTCTACTTCACAGAATTCTCCTCTCTGTTTGTCCTGCCTATACTTCCTGCCTGGCTACTGACCAATCAGTGTTTTATTTATACAGAGCGATATCTACAGCAAGTAGTTGTTGTTATATCCTAAATCTCCCAGAGTTAATTGTCATAAATCCACCACATTTTTGAATTCTGCCATTGTATGGATCTGAATTTTACATGAGTATGTATTTTTCTTTCTTTTTCTGTATCAACAGTTCTATTTCCCTTATTCATTGTCCAGTTGTGTTGTGTGCAAGTTTGGCAGTCTCTAACATGTGTAGACATGGCTATTATTGTACAGAATCCGGCTCTTCTGTCACTGTCATTTCTTCTCCTCTATGGCCCCTTTGCAGGTTGAGAATTTTTTCTTATTGTTGGTGTGATAATGAAAGGAGAGTGTCAGTCTTCTTCTGCATTAGCTTAGGAATAACTGAAGAACAAGTCATACTTCCTTTCTAGGAGAATAACTGTTTTGGAGAGAAAACATACGTGCAGGTTGATGGGTATGTAAAAGGAGGTCATCTATCAACAATGTGGGGGTGTTATAGAATCATGAAAGCTGGAGTGTGTTGGTAAGTTTCGGTCAGTGTCCTCTCTGTGGTACTCTAGGAAAGGAAACTCAGCAAAGCAATGCTCAGTTCAGTGTTCAGAGTTTAATCATAGTTTAAACTAGGATGTACTTATAAACAATCTGCCTGCCATGCCTTAAACCTTACAGAAATATGTTTGCTATGCTACTCCTGCTTTGGAGAAATAAAGTTAAACACAGCATGTATAAATCAGTATGGAACAATGGTAGGGGATGGGTCTGCTAATAGAAACAGTAAAGTATCTGGTGAATTTAATAAAGCCAGGTGATATGTGGACTGACTCATGAGAAAGGTGACCACCACTTACCCATACCCATGGGTGACATTGAAAACTCTGGGCATCCAAAAGTGTACATCTGGGGTTTTATTTTTTGTCAGTTTTATTGAGTTATAATTTACACGCAGTAAAGGACCCCACTAATGGTGTGCAACTTGATAATTATTAAAAAACTGATACATCTATGTAACTGTCAGCACAGTCATCATAATCAAGGCAAGAAATATTTTCCTCACTTTAGAAGCTTCTGTTGTGCCCTTTCTTGTCAATCACCCTATCCTCCTTCCCCCATGGCACCATGCAGCCACTGGTTTATTTTGTGTCACTATAGATTATTTGTCTTTTTCATTTGAATTTCTAAGTACCTGTCAAGCAGTTTTCTAAGGATATTGTGCCATTTTACATTCTCATCAGCATGTGTGAAACTTCTAATTGCTTCACAAATTCATCAATACTTGTTACTGTCATTTTTTTAAATTTAACCATGCTAGTGACTGCATGTCTTTGTGTATTTAATTTTAGTATGTTCGATAAATTAAATCAAATATCCCAGATGAGTAAAAAATTTGATCAAGCCTCTGCAGATTCTCAAACCAACTTTCCCCTCATTATAGTGTGTCCACACCATTTTCTTTCTCCTCGTCAGTCAGGGTTATGACTCTGTTGAAGTTTACCCATAAAGAATAGCAGAAGTGTCCTATGGACTTTGAAGTTAGAGATTAAGATTACTGAAAACTCATACTTTCTTCCTCTACATTATATTTTTCAGAGCCCAGCTCTCACATGACCATATCCTGCAGAACTGAGACAATTTGGTTGACAACCCTAGTTCAGCTCTCACAGTGTTAGCAGGCAGCACCAAGTAAGTTATCTCAGACAGTCCAAGCTTGGCAAGCATCTCAATGATTATATATTCAGTTAACAGGAAAACCTAGTGAATCCATTAAACCTACAAATGAGGAGGATAATAAGATGGTTAAAACATGAGTTTGAGGATGATTTGTTAAGAAATGATAGTGAACTAAGGTATGTGCATGCAAAGTTCCTAGTAAATATTTGTTGAATAAGCACATTCACCTATTCAATAAATACTTTGTGTACACATAGCACTGCATTGAATACTCTATCACTATCATATGCCTTAATGGTAATAAATGGCTATGACTTCTTCAGTTTATGGATTATATAAGAGCATTTAGTAATCATGTTTAGGAATCATTTGACTGCTGTGGGATATTTGTACATTGTGTGAAAATGTATTGCTGTGTTTGGTGTAATAAAAAGCTGAATGCCCAATAGCAAGGCAGGAGGTATATGCAGGACTTCTGGGCACAGACAGAGGAAGCGGGAGGAGACAATCAAGACAGAGGGAGACTCCAACAAGACCTGAAGGGAGCTGGACATACAGAACAGAAGAAAGGTCAAAAACCATAAGGCAAAATGTAGATTAATAATAGCAAGATAATTTAAATTATAAGATCTAGTGCACCAGCCTAAGGTAAGGCCAAGCTTTCATAATTAATAATAAGTCTCTGTGTCATTTTGTGTGAGCTGGCAGCCCAAAGAAAAATCCTACATTTGACTGTGAATCAAATGCCTTAATTTGCTCTGTATCTAGAGTCTGTATCCCAACAAAGCCCAATGGGTAGCGTTAAATTATTTCCCCAGCCCCAAATACTATGGCTTAACCACACCCTCTCCCTTATTGCAGCCCTTCCGGGGACTGGGAACCCAACAATACCTGCTTCTTGAGTAACAGTGGATGCATGACCTACTTCAGTCATGTCAGCAGAGATTTTGTCTTGCAACAGTTCATTCTTTGAGTAAATGAGGTGCAATCTTGAATAGCTAGAGGATAGTAAATTGATCACTGATGGAGCTCATTCAAGCAGCCCCATCACCCACCACTCAGTTGCAGTTTACAGGCAGCTGTGACAGATTAAGTCCAAAAAGAGCATAGCAATTGCAGCTGCCTTGGTGCCCAGAGCACAGGATGCCCTTTTTACCTCTTTTGAGAATGAAAGAGACTGAGTGGAGAACTGCACTGCACTCTGCCCTGACTATCTTCCTTTCCTTCCTGTCCCCACAACAAGAGGCATTGCAGACTCATTGATGGTTTGAGCTGGATGAAACCTAATGTAGTCCAAGCTCATCATTTAGCAGATGAGGAAAGAAGGTCCTGAGAGGTTAAGTAATGCTGTGCTAATCATACAGGAAGTAAGAACTGTTAGTAACAGATGCCAGAACACTGAGAACTTAATCATATCTTTTTTCTTTAATTTTAATGTATCATTTTTTTTCTTTCTCTGCAACTTTGGTACTTGAGAGTTATTTTAATAGTGTCTCTCATTTCAGAAAAAAAGTGAAGCTTGTTTCAGAAGATAGATCATAGTGTTGAGGAGAGGTATCAGAATCATCTCTCAGACTTTATCAGCTTTATCACCAGCAAAACCCTTACCCATCTAACCTCATATTTTATTCATTCAATAAAACTTTCCTGGTTCCTCATATGTAGAATTTCTTTATAAGATATTTTCAGAGATATGAAATTATACAATATTATTTCCTGGATGTATTAAGCTTATATTCAGGGAAAAGTATAATCAATGGTGGCTTATCTATAATAAGAGATAATTAATATGGAATAGCTTTTATATGTATGATCATTCAGCTCATTTATTTAACTATTTCAATTAAGTCAACCTTTATTCTTCCCACACAACTGTTGGAATCAGTAAATATCCATGAACACTCTACAACTGAACTTCTGTAGAGCATACTGCTGGAAGTGTGGTCCATGCATCAGCACTAACTGGCAGATTTCAAAAAGTGTAAGTTGACTCCACTGCTACAGCATCAGCATCAGTAATTTTACAAGATCTTTGGAAGGCTTGCATATATAGCGAAATCTGAGAAAATCTGAATACTATAGAGTAGAGGTAAACAGATGTGGTTTTGTCTGGAGTGATTAGGGACACTCCATAGTAGAAAGGAGCAGATTGGAATGTTCATCAAGGATTTTGGCTTTAGCCAGGAGAACAAGTGAACATAATTTAAATGTCATTATTCATGTACCAGCCCTATTATAAAAACCTGTCTTTTAGGGTACAAGAAAATTATTTAAAATGTGGGGTCAATGTGGGTGCTAGAAATCAAGTTTTGACATACAAAAGAAAGGCATTAGGAGAAAATTCACAACGTTGAGGCAAATGCAGTAGAGAAGGTCTGGCTTTGTATTTAATATTGTTCAGGATGTTAATTAGAACAATAATGCCATTAGCTAAGACAAGAACACTGAGGAAAATGTGGTTTCTTAGAGTTATAGAAGATGATGGTGATAATGAGGATGAAGATTGTACTTCTGATTCTACTCCTGAGCCTTACCCACCTTTCCAGTCTTTTGACTCGAGAATTTCAAAATAGAGCATGGTGAACACAGGGATATATTCTTTCTCTCAACTTTAACCTTCCACTCTTTCCTCTGGGTCTTTTGAATATTTCCTTGAAATAGATATATAGCAACTCTTTAACTTTACTGTAAAAATGCCCCCTAAATGCAGCTTGATTTTTCATTCCACATAGCAGTTTGGTTTATGCACAAAGTCAAGTAATATAAAGGGTAATTCAGAGTTGATAAATTAGCATCCAGGAGGCAGACCTACAAGGATTTTCAGTAAGCCATTTAGTATTTGGTGTGTTCTATAGAGCTTAGGTCTCTTCCCACACCAAGAGGCAGTAAATATCCCTCTCCTGATGACACTGGCAGAGAATGCCTCTGCTTTATCATACTGGAAGTACATTGCTGAAAACAACAACAAAAATCATTTCATGTTCTTTACTTGATCTTAAAAGACATAGCCACCTGGAGGAGGCTTCTGTTTTAATTGGGGGACTATTTCTAGAATAAATTATCACTTCTCAGAGTCATTTTTCTAGTAGTTCTCAAAGTTAGTTCTTTGGGTAAAGTGTTGGATTAATATTATCCCTTTTTAAAAAATTAAATCTCTTCCTTTTTCTAACCCCTTTCTGTCTCTCCCTTTTCATGATTTCAGTGTGTTGGATGAAATCTAAGTGGTCGTATAATAATAATAATAATAATAATAATAATAATAATAATAATAAATAAATAAATAAATAAATAAAACGGTACCAGATATTGGGGTAAATACTGAATGATCAGAGAGACAAAGGAAAAAGCCACGGCCACATTTCACCTTGCCAACTCCAAGAATCCTCTGACTGAAATCCTCTGAGTCCTCAGTCGAAAGGCTCTAGTCGAAAACCCCCTGGCTGAAAGAAATGCTTCTGCGGAAAAGCCTTTAGTACTTGTCTCCTCATGTCTTATACACCTTTCTCCACCCTGCCATTTTACTTCCTGGGATTAAAGGTATGTATGCTTCCCAAGAAAAGGTATGTAATCTCAAGTGCTGGGATTAAAGGTGTGTGCCACCACTCTCTGGCCTTCAGGTTTAATCTAGTGGCTTGTTCTGTCCTCTGATCTTCAGGTAAAGTTTACTAGCATACACAATATATCATCACATCAATGCTGGTGAAAGTTGACTGGTTTTGGATGAACAGAGCTACAATAGCAGATTATGTTAGTTTTCAATAGAAAAAGTTCATTGGAAGATGTTTCTCTTTCTATGACTGATAATTAGCAATCTAATTGTGATCCTGCATAATACTTCCTTGGGGTTAAGGTCTAATATTTTTGTGTCACAGTAACTCCATTTGAATCTAAAATATACCATATTTATTTAAAGGAATTATATAAAACACATCCAATTAGAATACCACCTCAAAGGCATAGGATGCAGGTGAGAGAGGCTGGCTATTATGATTTTTTTCAAGTTTCTTCTGGCTCAAAGAGTTCAGTTCTCTGAGAAAGTTGTCTCACTAAATTTAGCAGCTCCAAGCTGTTAAGTTGAAGAGAAATGGAAGATAAGGTAAGCTTTTTTTAAACTTGAAAATTACATGTGTGAGCTCTGAGTTCAGCATCGTAGTTCCCATTCCCTCATAATTGGCTCTTCCATCAGAGCTTGCTGTGGGCCAGAGCAGTGCAGAAGGGAACAGTTGCACTGGAGGCTGTCAGGGATTATTTACAAAGGAAACCCACTTGCCTTGCAGGCTCTGCACTAATGGATGCTTTATTGAACTTATTATCTTGTTGATAACACACAATCACATTGCTCCCAGTTTCCTCTTGTTCTAGGCCAGCATGTTCTGATCTTTATGGGAGAATATAGTGACCCAGAGAGGATACTCAAATAGACAGTAACCAATCTGTTGTAGTTTTCCTCACTAATAAACGATAGTCCACTTCTACTTACTAAGTAGAATGCTTACAATCCCTGACACTCAAAGGAAATCTAGTTTAAATCACTGTGATTTCATTTTCATTAGACTCAGAATTATTATTTATTGACACAGGTATAGATTTTCTTCACCATTTTGTTGAAGACAAAACCAACAATATAGTCAACAAAATGATTACTTAAGGTTTTGGTAAAATAAAAAATGGAATATTCTTTGAACTCTATGATGTAGACTTCTTTTTCTTTTTTTATTTAATGTTCTCTCATATATTACATCCTGATTGTAGTTTCTCCTCCCACCTCTCCCCCAGCCCCTCCCCTCCACATCCCCTCTCCTCCAGATCCACTTCTCCACCATTTTCCTTCAGAAAATGCAGGCCTTCCAAGAAAATCAAATATGGCAAATATGCCAAATACAGCATAAGAAGTTACAATAAGTCTAGGCACGTACTCTCATATCAAGGCTGGATAAGGCAGCCTAGCAGGAGGAAAAAAAGCCCCAAAGTAGGCAAAAGAGCCTGAGACAGCCCCCACTCCCACTGTCCAAAGTCCCACAAGAACACCAAGACACACAACAATAATATATATGCAGAGGACCCAGGTCAAACCCATACAGGCTCCGTGATTGTTGCTTCCATCTCTGTGAGCCCTTTGATCCCGGGATAGTTGATTCTGTGAGCTGTTTTCTTGTGGTGTCTTTGACTCCTCTGTCTCCTCTAATCCTTCCTCCCACTCTTCTGTGGTATTCCTTTATCTTGGCCTAATGCTTGGCTGTGGGACTCTGCATCTGCTCAAACCAGTTGCTGGGTGAAGCCTGTCTTTTGACTTTTAAAAACTGTGACTCACACAAATATAAAATATGCATGCTATATATTTTATTTAGCTCATTAATAAAGGAACTGTAACTCAGTTAAAGGAAAACTCAGAATTTCTCACATTTATAGTCAAATCAACCCTCCTATGGGGTTATAAGCCAAGTTTCAAATTGGAGGAAATCTGTTCACTGTCAACAATGTGAAGATACTTGCCATTTAATAAAATAATTTACATTTTTACTTTAGGAGTTTGTGGCTAGACCAATTTCTGAACAAAAGAGACACAGTAGAGAGAGGCAAATTGTACACAATGGGTAGTTAGTGAAACATGTTAGTGAAAGTAATAACTAGTGAGTAAAACTTATACATAAGAGAAAAAGCATTTAGTAGATTTTGTGCAGGAAGTTAAGAGTTAGTTAGCAAAATTTGTTCATGTAGATAAAGTCTAATTAGCAGAATTTGTTCATAAAGGAAAAGACTAGTTAGTAAAGCTTATTCGTAAAGGTAAAGCTGATTACTAAATTTGTTCAAGAGGATAAAATCTAGTTATGAAAACTTTTTCAAGAAGACAAAGGTTAATTACTAAACTTTTTTTTCCCCTGAAGGTAAAAGACAGTTACTAAACTTTGTTCATCTTGATCTCTCTGGTTACATCTTAAAGCTGAGAGGTCTAAGGCTGCATTCAGTGATTAAAACTTTGTTCTGGCCTTCAGAAAAGCATACAAGCCTTGCAAATATATATATATTTGCTTTTATGAACTATTGGGAGGGCAAAACACTTTTTTTCCTTCTTATCTTTCTTAGTTATGTTCAGCTCAACAATTCTCTCATATGGAAGAGTATTCTGAAGCCTCCCACACTATATACAAGAGTCTCAATATTACCATCAGTTTTCTACAACTTACAGGGTTATAAAGTAGTTCAAAGATGATATAAGACAGGGATAACTCTGATGAGTGAGCCTCTTACAAAATCTCCCATCATATTTCCCTTAAGTCAAAGTATAATAGTTTCATTATATCACATCCTGCTTCTCTATTTTTAAAGAACTTACAAGTTCTTCATACTTCAGACATAATTAATCATGTGTAATGATTTTAGATATGCATTTATATTTTAGAGTTCTTAGAGTTCAGAAATGGTGTATAGAATACTCAAATATGGATGGCAGTGCATGCCTGTAATCCCCAAATTCCGGAGGCAGATGCAAAGAAATCACTGGGGTTATCTGGTCAGCCAATCTAACCAAATCAGGAAGCCTTAGGTTCAGCAGGAGGATAGAATATATCTCAAAATCTATGATGCAGAGTGACTAATGCAGACACCTGACTTTGATATATATGCATGTGCATACACATACACACACACACACACACACACACACACACACACACACACACACACA
>CABHPQ010161806.1:0-18915 GCA_902168405.1 Peromyscus aztecus | reverse complement strand
ACACACACACACACACACACACACACACACACACACACACACACACAGTTGACAATAAAACTAAGAGAAAAATCTCCAGCACTTTTCTACCAGCTTCCCCATGACTTTGTTGATGCAAATTTTATAATATTTTTCTTAATCATTAAAAAAATATGACATCATGGGCATTACTCTTCCTTATTTACAAATAAGTAAATAAGTATGAATATAATAATTAATTTCCCTAAAGCATCCATTTAATATACACTAGATTAAATCACTAGATTTTAATTTTTGGTTGCACAGAAATGAATTAGATCATAGATAGGATGTTTGACTTCCTTATACTTGAATTTGCTCAGCTAAAATAGATAATGAGATAAAAATATGATACTATTAAGGTTACAAGAGATTTGAGAATTTCAGGAAGAAAAGATTATATTAACTTAAAGATATGTCAATCTGAGTTGTCCATGAAGTCTCAAAGTGATGTGAATAGTTTTCATCAATGTCCCTCATTAGAGTCTCATGGAGATTCTGTTATGGTAGAAAAAGACAATGATATAGGTCATTGTTTATAGCAAAGGGAAAAGTCTTTCAATTAAATGGTGCTTCTACAATTGATGTCGACCTCCTGAGTGACTTACAAAATTCTGTCACTACACACAAGTTAACCTCTTTGAACCCTAGTTTCATCATTTTAAAGTAAATTTTGTACCATCACCTACTTTGAAAATCACTGTGACTTAAGTGGTAGGAGTTAATACCCTGCCATGTGTTTACCATATGGTTAGCAGCTAATAAGGAGATACAGATGCTAATACTCTCATCACTGTTATCATATGATATGCTTTCAAGTTCAACGTCCCCATAAAATAGTACTTTATGTGTTAAAATTATAATAGTGATAGAGTCTGAATGTAACACTAAGTAATCACCATTGAGAGTGAAATTTAGGAAACATCTAGATAAAATCCTCCCTATATTCCCTTAGGGAATTGTTTATTCAGTTGAGAACCTGGCTGATCTTCTCAATTTCTCTCTCATTTTATGCTCCATTATAACTCAGGTCACTTAATCCAGGTTGAATGGTAAGAATATAGGAAGAAAAATGGACAGTTTAATTGAAACCATAATTAAAGTAATTTTATGGGAGCAAGGATAAACAACCTGAATGAAACATTTCCTTTATTTGGAAAGATCATTGACGTAGAGATAGCTCAGCCAGTAATGTGACTGGTATGCAGGCATGAAATCCTGAGTTGGGATCTTCCACACCCAAGTAAAAAGCCAAGTGCAAGAGTGTGCCTCTATACTGCCAGTACTGGGAAGACAAAGACAAAGGGATCCATAGGACTAGATGGCCAATTAATTTTGCCACATTAGTGAGCTTCAGAAGCAGTGAATGACTTTATCTCAAAAAAGTAAATTGGAAGGCAATTGATGAAGATACTCCCCAATGTCAACATCTAGCTTCCCTATTCATTCACACATATATGCATGATTGACTTCCTGAGCCTCTCCTCCAGAGAAAGATAGAATGATTTAATTTAAACTCCCTGCCTCCTAAAGGCTGCCATTTATTAACTATTCTTGATTCAATACCACCTCATTATGTTTGTTTCAAGAATCTTATGAACATGGAACAGAGAAGTGAAAAAGATGAGTCCCTTCTCCTCCAGTGGCCAGCATACCATTGGCATAGCCATTAAGGATATTTATAAAACTATAAAGAACAGTGTGCTTTATATCCAGGGGTAATACACTAATGGCCTAATTGTCATATAGACATATGGATACACTGGATCTCTGTTGTCCTACAAACCATAAATTTAAGTAGTTATTATTACTTTTTATAAATTATATAAAAAGTATATTTCATATTTCACAAGACAATAATGAGTTTTGCTATTTCCCTCCCATGGTCTTTAAATCTCCATCTTTCAATTACTGGAAACACATGAGCTATGTCTATTTCTCTATAATACTCTATGACACTCATACCACACCCAGCCTAAGACACAGTTTCATCATGACCACTAATAGGTCTTTGTGTACACCTGGACCCATGAGCCTGAAATAGTGACCACTGACAAAGAATAAAATATGTAGGAAAGAAATGAATAATTTAAACAGAGAATGAAGCTGAAAAAAATAACAAATGTAAACCAAAGTGCTTACTATGCTTTTATGATATTGAATATATATTTTCTTAGTTAATTCTAGCAGCCTCTACAAATAGGGGTCATTAATTAGCTCTTTCACATTTGAAAAAAATATGAAGTTCAGAGACATTTTGAATTATCCTAATGTATAAAGCAAACAGGTAACTTATATAAAGTAGAAAGGAAAAAACAAAAACAAATTATTTGATGTCAGTTAAAACAGGCAAAACTTATTCTGTGATAAGTAAATTCTGGTATATCAACAGTCCTGCCAAAAGCCATAAAAGGTCCAGTGATCTCCAGGGTAACCTCTTCATAAGATGTGATCTGTAGTCTTAGTCAGCTAAATCTCAAGGCTTTATCATTGCTGTAGGAAGCCCCCACTGTCATTTTTGTAAGTGGGAGAGAAAACATGAAGCTCCTCCATGAGATTTCTGTGTCTCAGCATCAGTGCCTAGTCTATTCACAGCTCACCTTTCCAAACTAATGAGATGATTCAACCCACATTAGGATATTTTGAGAAGTCTTCTCTGTACCTTTAAAAGGGAGGAGACTGCATATCTAAATGAGCACCAATTATGTCCAATGCAGTCTTCTTTAAGATATTGTATAAATTTTTGTCTTGTTTTGCTTATTGATAAAATGTTGTCCTGTGATATTTTGGTGCTGGATTAAGATGTTGAGTAGAATAGATATCTTTAAGTGATGAACAAATGTATGAGTTCCATTTCCCATCTATGATAGAGACAATGTGGAAAGCTGAGTAATTTTTCTGGATGGAATCAGGAAAATCTGTGGTCACTTAAGTTTTTTGTTTGTTTTCCATTCATTTTATTTTTTTCTTGAGAATTTCATACATGAATCTATATTTATATCATTTTCACCCCCTCATTTTTCTGTCTAATTCCTCCTGTGTTTACCTCATTTCCTCTCAAATTCATGACATCTTCTTAATAATTATTTGTTAAACTCTCACACACAGAGACACATAAACACACATACACACAAACACGTGCACAGACACACAGAAACACAGGAGTCCATTAAGTGCTGCTTATATGTATATGTATTTAGAGGTGATTATTTGGGTGCTTTTCCCTGGAAAAGACTGAATATGTCTGTCTTATAACATGAGTTTTTCTCTGTACTGTCAGCTCCCAAGTAACAAATAACCCTTTCATCCCATCATTTCTATACTATATTCCCCCTTTTTCCTAACAGAAAGAAATCCCTGAATCTAATCTTGTTTTCAGCTTTTTTTTTCCTGATCATTACCAAAAACAACTTCTAACCAACCCACTAAAAGATGGCAAACATCCATAAACCACCAAATGACCAAAAACCACCCACACCACCTCTTCAGAATGTGGGCATCATATCCTTAAAATTAGTTCCTGTGGTGATATTTTAATTGTGCTGAAATGTGATTTTTATTTGTATGTTAATAAATAAAGTGTGCGTGGAGATCAGAGGTCATATCAAGTCGGGAACAGAAGTCAGGCGATGGTAGCCCACACCCTTAATCCGATTACATGGCAGGCAGAGTCTTGGTATGTTCAAGGACACAGCCAAGCATAGTGACACAAGCCTTTAATCCCAGTACCAGCCATAGAGACCTGGAGGTCTGTATAGATGGGCAGTGAAGAGGAAGTCATGTGGCTGGATTTAGAGCCAATGAGAAGGCAGAACAGGAAAGTAATAAAATCTCAGGTTAGGCAGGAAGAAGCTCTCTCATGTGGGAAACTATGGCTTGGAGGTAAGCTAAAGGGTAGTCAGTGGCTCTTCGCTAATTCTCTGATCTCTTCGACTATTACCCCTGTATTTGGCTCTGTGTTTCTTATTTACTAAGACTGTTTAGAATTTCATCTACAAGTTCCTGCTGTCTGGAGGCAATAATATCTTTAGGAGACCCTGAGAAAATTGGGATAATGGTCAAGTTCTGAGAAAGCTATCTGTATTATTTTTCACTTAGTTTCTGTGTGATGGGGAAGTTTATAGTTTACCTGAAATCTTCGCTGGATAGTTTGTGAGGCTAAACCACCTCTACTAGCAGCTTTGAAGTTGTTCTGGATGCAGAATTTTGAAGAAACTGAAACAGAGGCATTCTGAGAGGCTGGGTCAGCTGGGATAATTTTCTTTATTGGTGTTTGGTCCTTTTTTTCTTTCTGAAAATGCACAGACTTTTAAAGGTAACACATATATCTGCATTAACACAGGTATGAAGTGTGTGGTGTGCAGAAGTCAGCAAAAGATGCCTTTTTTGTTCTATGTTTGAGCAAGTAAAAGGTACCTGCCAACTTTATAAGTCCGTTTGGACTGTGTAACCAAACCTCTATGCATGCCATCTGAAAGGATGGCATGTAATAATAAGTCATGAGGATTCTACATATGTTTTCTTATTACTCTAGCTAGAACTTTGAAATTCTGGTAGAATTCTGCATAGAAATCAACTGGCCCTGGACTTACATTGGTTGAGAGAATTTTAATGATGGCTTCTATTTTCTTAGAGGTTATAGGTCTATTTAAATTGTTTGTCTGGTTTTGATTTACTTTTAATATATGCTACATATCAAGAAAATTGTCAATTTCTTTTAAATTTTCTAATTTCATAGAGTAGAGGTTTTTGAAGTATGACTCAATGATTCTCTGTATTTTCTCAGTGTCTGTTGTTATTTCCCTCTTTTTGTTTCTGATTTTGTTAATTTGGATCGTCTCTCTCTCTCTGCCTTTTAGTTAATTTGTATAAGGGTTTGTCTATCTTGTTGATTTTCTTAAAGAACAAACTATTTGTTTCATTGATTCTTTGTTTTGGGGGTTTGTTGTTTTTCTTCACATATTTTATTGTCTATATTTTCTTTTTAAATAAAATTTATTTATTCTATGTGTTTTCACATTGTGTATCTTGATCCCATTCATCCCCATCCCTTTGAATTTCTCTTCCACCCCTGCACCCCTCCAAATAAAACAAAATTCAAAAGAAAAAAATGAAGAAAATAAAATGGGAATTTTTTTTTAAAGGGAAGGAATTAAAAATCTTGGCTCATTGTGGAAGCTGCATTGTGACCCAACAAATCACATTGTATACCCTTTTTCCATACATCTCTACTTGCAAGTGTTCACTGCAAAGAGGAATTGTGATGAGGGGGCATGGCCCAGCCCTATATCACAGCTCCTTGAGTGAGACAGGGAGACACATGCAGCCATGGGACTGCCCACCCCTGGCTCTGAAGAGAAAACATGGGATCACCTGGTACCTTGCAGCATCAGCTAGAAGGCCCCTATTAGAGTGAGCAGAGGTATGGTATGGTATCTTATTGGAGAGAGAGACAGGCAGAGACAAAGACAGAGAGACACAGAGAGAGAGTGAATGGTTTAGGTCTTGTGGACAGAGGCAAATCTGACAAGATGAGGGGAATGGAGTGGGCTAAGATGGTGAGGGAGCTGACCCCTTGGCATGTGGTAAAGCACGCTGTGCACTTTGGGCAGCACAGCAGAGATGGCCCTGTTGAGGAGAACACAGATGAGCCAACTCTGAGGATGGGAGTGTGGGTGATCTAGCCCCACCCCTCATCTGCCACATAGTGACATGGGCTGGAGAAAGATACTCCCCCACCGATCAACACCTGGACCAGGTGGGAGAGCTGGACTATGATCATAAGAGTGGAAAGGCCATCCCTGACCCTCAACAGCTGCAACATTCAGAAGAGTAGGCTCTGCAGCTTGCCAGGGCCCAACAGAGCAAACCCTGTTGGTTTGGAGGTGTAAGTCAGTCCCAAAGTTGTGAGCATGGGTGAGATGTCTCCACTTCTCATCTTTCTTGAGGTAACATTGGAAAGGGAATGATGTCTCCTAAGTCCATCAATGCTGGAGGCAGGTGGGAGAACAGGTACTGTGGCCATAAGAGTGAGAGAGTCATCTCTGACCCTTGCCAACTTCAACATTTGGAAGAGAAGACCCTGCACCTCACCAGGGAAGACAGTTGAGCCAACACTGTTGGGTAGGAGTGGGAGAAACAACCTGAAAACTGTGACCATGAGAGAGCTGTCCCCATTACCTATCTGTCTTGTAGCTTCACGACCAGGGTAAAAGTGTCCCCCACCCCAATGCCCATTAATGTCAGAGGTAGGTGGGAGAGATGCCCATCCTTGACTCCTACTAACTGCAACATTCAGGGGAGCAGGCCCTGCACCTTGCCAGGGCGGCACAATAGAACCAGCTCTGTTAGCATTGGTGTAGATAAGTCAGCACTGAAATTGTGACCATGGGAGAGTTGTCTCCTTTCCCATCTGGTGGACAAACCCTACAGCTGCCCAGGCCCAGACCCAGGGTTATGACTTGGCCTGCCCCAATATCCACCCCATCTATGATCTGCTGGAGCATGTGAAGGGAACTGAGTGGCAGACCAAAAGTTACAGGATCTCCGGAACACAGGGCATCAGTGGGGTGTCCAAGAAGAATCCTAGTTGGGGCTCAGCATTGAACCAGGAGTCATACACAGACACGCTCCTATTGATGCCTTTGGGTGCCTTCAGTCCATCTTGGGCACATGGCGTGGGGTAGGTACTTGACTGGAGATCTGCTGTGGGCTGGGATTAGAATCCCCTGCCCCTCTTCAGCTGTGTTGTGTCCATTGATAATTCAGACTCAGTTTGGGCTAGTGATTCCTGCTTGAGGGGGGCCCTTCTGCAGACCTGAATGAGAGTCTTGGGTGAGAGGTGGCACCCTCTGTGTCCATAGCAGATTCAGGCCAGGGTTGGGGCAGTGGCTCTTTTGAATGTGGACCTTGCAGACCTGAGAGTCTGGGGGTGGTGTGGGTGGGCTTACCGATTCGTTGTATTGTTCTTTTTGTGTCTATTTTATTATTTTCAGCCCTGAGTTTGATTGCTTCCTGCCATTCTCTCCTCTTGATTTGTTCTCTACTTTTTGTTCTAGATCTTTCAGGTGTGCTGTTAAGTCACTGGTATGAGAATTCTCCAATTTCTTTATGTAATCACTTAGTGCTATTAACTTTCCTCTTAGCACAGCTTTCTTTGTGTCCCATAGGTTTTGATATGTTGTAAATTCATTTCCATTGAATTGTAGGAAGTCTTTAATTTCTTTCTTTATTTCTGACTTAACCTAGAGTTTCTACTGCAGTAAATCTAAAGGTGTAGTTTTGCTTTTATTTGAGGGTTCCATCATTCATGGTATGTGGCACTATATTAAAGAAAAATGTTTCAGTAAATGAGTAATTATCATAAACCATGATTGCAAATACAGTTATGAAATCTTGGCCATAAATATGCTCTGGGAAGATACAGGGGTATTATAAACAATATAGGAATTTTCAGTGAAAATGGGCTGCATCCATGTACTCTGGAAACCTGGATTTTAGTCATACCATATAACATCAAATACCTTCTCTTTCCCTCTGCTCTTTTATAATTTTATTCTCTTTTTTCAGCTCTGCTTCATATATAAGAAAATAAATAATTACTGATGAATTACTGGGTTTTATTCTTAACTGTATAGAACATAGAGCATTATTAATTAAGGATGACCTTCATGGGCAGCTAACTAAAGTAACTAAAATGATATATACAAAAGTAATGAATTTGGTATTTGGATGAATATCCTCTAAAGAAGCCTCTAAGCAAAATTGCTCTTAGCATCCCTTAGGCTAAGAATATCAGAAATCAGTTGTTGTTGGCCATTTTACAAATCAAAGCATTAAGCAACCCAGGACATACTAATGTGGTCCTGAGAACCAAGAAGAAACTTTTGTTGGCTGTGTGGGTGGCAGAGTGTGAAAGGGCTTGGGTACTAAATAGTCTAAAGTATGAGTTAGCAGAAGCCAGACTCAGCAAAGTGGGTGAGATGAATTGAGTTATACCACTCTGCTACTAATCTCAGTTGTAGATGTTAGCTACCAGGTGAGCATGAGCAGGGGATAGACTGATGGTAAAATGACAAGGCTAGAGTAATTTTATGCCAGGGTGTACTTGTGCCACATGGAGATAAAACTATAGCTTTTCATCTGCTTTTAAATCATTCTGCTCACCATCTTGAACTTCCTGACCAGGATAAGCAAACTCACCCTGAGCACCTACAGTAAATTACACATATCTTGCTGACCTCTGAGACTGGTACAGAGAACCTGTATTTTTTTTTTTTTTTTTTTCATACAAAGCCCTACGAGTGATTATTTTTACCTCTTAGAGGTTGGTTTGTTAGGGGGGACAATTAACTCATCAGCAACTATTAGCAGAGTCTAATGACTGCCAGGATTTTCTGGGAAATTGAAAGCCTCTCATTGCCCTTCCCAGAAAGGCCTTCCTCCTGCCAGGAGGCAGTTTAATCATAACCACAAACAATTGAGAATAAGTGGAAGGTCATCATATTCAGTAATATCTCTTCTGTAGGGAACCCAGCTATTTCAGAGGAAATACACAACACAAAGCCTGTTTTCATCTCCTTAGATTGTGGAAACAAACTCTTCTGTCTCCCCCACTGTAAGAACCAGTTGCTCTTGCTCACATAAACCCTCCTCCTTCTCACCAATTGGACTCCCAGAGCTCCACTCAGGGCCTGACCATGGATATCTGCATCTAGTTCCCTCAGTCACTGGATGGGGTTTCTAGCACGACAATTAGGGTGTTTGGCCATCCTATCACCAGGGTAGGTCATTTCGGGCTATTTCTCGACTATTGCCAGCAGTCTATTGTCGGGGCATCTTTGTGGATTTCTGTGGGCCTCTCTAGCACTTTGCTTCTTCCTATTCTCATGTGGTCTTCACTTATCATGAACATTCCTTGTGTTCCCTCTCTGTTCTTGATCCAGTTGGGATCTCCTGCTCCCCCAAGTTCTCTTTCCCTCGCCCCTCGCCCCTCATTACCCCCACTCACGTCCAGACTGTTCATGTAGATCTCATCCATTTCTCCGTCATTGGGCGATCCCCGTGTCTTTCTTGGGGTCCTGTTATCCATGGATGGAATACAGGGACAAGTGGTCAAACGAATGGAAACACATGAACTGTGAACCAATGGCTGAGGGGCCCCCAACTGGATCAGGCCCTCTGAATGGGTGAGACAGTTGATTGGCTTGATCTGTTTAGGAGGCATACAGGCAGTTGGACCGGGTCCTGTGCTCAGTGCATGAATTGGCTGTTTGAAACCTGGGGCTTAGCAGAGACGCTTGGCTCAGCCTGGGAGGAGGGGACTAGACCTGCCTGGGCTGAGTCCACCAGGTCGATCTCAATCCTCAGGGGAGTCTTTGCCCTGAAGGAGATGGAAATGGGGGGTGGGCCGGGGGGGAGAGGGGCGGGGCGGGAGGAGGGAGAACGGGGGAATCTATGGCTGATATGTAAAGTTGAATTATACTGTAAAATAAAATAAAATAAATTCAAAAAAAAAGAAAAGAAAAGAACCAGTTGCTCTCCCATTCTTTCTGTGACCTCTCTCTCTGATGCTAATCTCGGCGGCTTATATTGTGCATCCTCTGAGTGATTGTATAGCCATGCTGCATTACATAATAATACTTACGTACATTTCTTTAAAATAGAGTCTGCATTTGTTCCAGAAATATGTATGTAAGTCTTTCCCTCCTCCGAGACTGCTGTCTCCAAGGCTACTTCAGAAGCCTAATGAATTTATCTTTATCTACTTCTCTTGTCAATCCAAACACCATAAAAGTTATCATCAATTTGAACAATAACAATGACAACAAAAAAAGTTTCATCAGATCACAGTAGCCAAGTATTTTTGAAATTTTCAGTGGTTTCTCAGTACATTTGGGATAATTCTCAATTTCTAACCATAATCTCCACTGTACCTACACTGTACCTTCTTCTTTAAATGCATCTCATGATTCTCTTCCTCTATACTAGTTTGTTCCAACTTTATTTTAAATCCTAGGAAATACAAAATATTTCCTTCTCCATGAATTTGCACATCCTCTTTACTTTATTACAAATGTCTTTTTGCTAGTTTTTGTTTAACTTAGTTCTCTTTATTGTTTAAATCAAGGTGCAATGTCTCTCCTTCAGTAGTGCCTTTCTTGAATCATAAAGATATTTTTTTCATTCATTACTTGTGTTCCTTGTGATGCTTACTGCTTCCATAACCCTTTATTGTTTTCTTTTACTTTGTATTTACTTACATATTTATTATAAATTCCATTAGAATGGTATACTTGGCCCTCTTTATTTATGATGATTTCCCACACATACAATGCTACTGTGTACACATCAGCATCTAGCATTTGTCTATTTAATGAAAGAATAATTTGAGTATTGATTCAGTGGACAAAGACTACACTTGTTCCTCAACCAGTTTCAGTATTCTCTCTTCTCTTGTAGATCAGTTTACTAGTTGTATTTCTTGAATGCAAAATATTCACTATGAGTCAAGCAGAGTAGAAGGAGACATGTACAAATAAGTTTTGCCATATAGTGTTTAGTAATTACATACTAGTAAATTCAGATTAACTACAAAAGGAGTAGAGAGGACTAAGAATAAGTAATGCTAACAAAAGAGATATTGACAGTCTCCCTCTTACAGTAAAAAGAACAATAAAGAATTATAAATTTGGAACTAAAAAGTAATAGCTTTATAACTAAAACTTAGTCATTTAAGAGAAAAGACCACAGATATTTGAAGATGAGTGATGTACTACAAATGTGAAGATCAGAGAATAGATTCCTAGAATCTATTTAGAATACAGTCAGGCATGCTAGCTGCCTATCATCTCCACACTCTAGAGACAGAATTAGGGGACCTCCAGTGCAATGCAGCCAGCCAGACTAGCCTGAATCTCAGTGCTGGGTTCAGATAAAGAGCTTTTTTCCATACACAAAAATGGAAAGAAATTGAGGAAGAAACTTGATTCAATTGTGGGCAATATCTCTTCTGTAGGGAATTCAGTGATTGCAGAGGAAATTTACAGCACAAAGCCTGCTTGCAAATTCTTGTGCTCCGTTGTACCCCCTACACACACATATGCATCCACACCTCCCCACAAGCAAGCATACATAAACACATATGCAGGCAACAAAGATCACAGATGTTAATGCAAATATGTCCGGGTATGAATAAGATACAGAAAGATGAGTTTCAAATTTGAAATTTAGATGATCACAAAACTTTTTAAGGGAGAGAGAATTACAGTCAGATTTCAATAACTGTATCAATATATATGATTATTAATAATAATAATTATATCCTATATAAGATGTTACAATATGGAATCTAAGTAACTAAATGTGTGAATTAAAGTAATTTAATTACAAAAGATTCTTCGAGGTATCCAAGTCTTTGGAATAAAAAGAAGATCATTCATTTCAATGGATCAACACATTAATTTATGACACATTTAAAAATCTTTCTACTCAGCTAACCTCAACATGCAAGTCTTTTCTCTTCTCTGATCTAGAGAATTGGCTCAGTGGTTAAAGTCTTGAATACTCTTGAAGAAGACTCACTTATGGTTCACAGTATGCACATGGAGTCTAACAGCCACTTATAATTCTAGTTCCAGAGGATCTGATGCCCTTCCTGCATACACTGCATGCACATGTGTACAGACATACATGCAGTCAGAACACCCATACATACGTAATACAAAAATAAAATTTAATCTTCCCTAGAAAATTCCCCTCATGGACTGAGTATAATGACACATGTCTGCAATCCCTACACACTGTCCCATGAGGGAAAAAATGCATCTCAAGGCTAGCCATGGACAGATAATGAGACAGTATATTAAAAATAATTTCCCTCACAGAGACATTTTGTCTGCAGTTGTTTTAGAAGTAGTTATGACTCAAAATACTGCAAAGCAAGAAGAGACATTAACTAATTAAATAACTCATTTGTTTTGGTGAGTTTTTAATTGTTTTGTTTGTTTGGTTGATACAAGGTTTTACCTTGTAACTCATGCTGGCATCAAACCCTAAGTCCTACAGTTTGAATCACCATCATATTGAAATTGCAGGTATGTATCTCAGACCAACTGCAATGTGTTTCTTTTGGAAAGAAATGACACATCTTTTCAAGAAGCCTCTCCAACAGTTCTTCTCAAATGGATTGAAACAAGAGAATGTTCTTAATCTCCATCAAAGAGATTAAGACTATTGTACTAGATAAACTGTATCATGATTCCTTTCTGAATATGTGACTAAGAATAGCAGTTTCTGGAACACAAAATGATGGTATTTTCAGTGTGGTGGTTCCTGTGGAAGTTGGCAATCAATCTACCTCAAGATCTAGCTACAACATTCTCGTGCACAATACCCAAAGAGCCCTTCATCCTAATAGAGAGACAATTGGTCAGCCATGTTCATTGCTGCTCTGTTCATAATAGCCAGAAATTAGAAACAATCAAGATTTCCATCAGTGGATGAATGAATTTTTTAAAAGGTGGTACATTTACATAGGAGGATATTATTCAGCAGTTAAAAAAATGAAATCACAAGAGTTGCAGTTAAATAGATAGAATGAAGGGGGAAAATCACCTGAGTGAGGTTACCCAGATCCAAAAGGACAAATATGGTATGTGTTTCCTTATTTGTGAATGTTATGTGTTAAGTCTTTGACAAGCAGGCTACAATTCATATAAACACATAATTTAGACAGTGAGCAATGGAAAGCAGGGAAGGATGGTTCTCCCTAGGAAGGAGGAAATAGAAAGATAGTTATAGATGAACTGGTGGGGGGGGGGGTTAATGGGAGGGAGTTTACTGGAATTGGAGGATCAAATGTAGGGGGAGGGTAGAAGAGAGCAAATGAGAAGACATGGGAAAGGAGAGCTAACACTAGGGGCCATTTGAGGGGTTTATTGAAAACCTAATACAGTTCTAAAATACATACATACAGCAAGGGGGTTCTAAATGAAATCACCAAATAGCGGGGTAGACAGAGCCCCAAGTGAACATTTCTTATCACTAAATGAAATTTTCAGTGTTGGGAATGAGTTATTTCTAATTAAGTTTCATTGGAAACTCCATCCCCACAAAACCAAGGCTATTGTCAAGGGTATTGGTTACTTTCCATAAACTGACAACTGACTGAAAATGGAGAAATTAACCTGGTGTCTGTCTAGAGCTTTCACCCTTACAGACTAGCGTTCATGGTACCAGAGTATACTCTGCATATTACTAAAGGAAAAAGGCATGTACCAATCCAGAATAAACAAAAAACAAACAAACAAAACCTTTCAATCTACAGTGGTGACCTACCTGCAAGATGTTCTGGTGCGATAGTAACCAAAGCTTGTGAGTACAAACAATCAATATCTGATTTGATGTAAGGCCCACTCGAGGAGGTGGAACCCATTCCCAACTATGGTTGAATGGCCAAGAACCTGAGACTAGATATGCCAAGGACTTAGAGGAAAACCAAATACTACTGTTCTGCTAAAGGAACACAGCATTAAAATGACTTCTAACTACATTCTGCTATACTCATAGATCAGTATGGTGATATTTTTTTTGTACCAAAATGTTATTTGTATAATAAATAAAGTTGCCTGGGGGTCAGAGCTATTAGCAAGCCATAGGAAAGCAGGGCAGTGGTGGTGTACGCTTGTGATCACAGCACTTGGTAGACAGAGCTAGGTAAGTCTCTGTGTGTTCAGGGATACAGCCAGCATTGGATACACATGCCTTTAATCTCAATACCAACCATAGAACACCTGGAGGTCTATACAGACAGGCCGTAATGAGGCAGTCCTGTGGTTGGGTTTACAACCAATGAGAAGGCAGAACAGAGACTATATAAAGACTTTAACACAGTAAGTACCAGCTCCTTCGGAGAGGTAGGACCACTGCAGGAGGAAGGGTAAGGTTTTAGCTCTTAGCTCTGACCTCTTGGCTTTCTTCTTTGCATTGGTTCTGTGTTTCTTATTTATAAGACGGTTGGTTATATCTACAGATCAGTGTCTCACTCACCTATGATCAGAGAAGCTTACTCTTGTAGCAAATGGAAGCAAAGACAGAGACCTACATGTAGGCAGACATTTCTTTTCCACCAACCAGTACATGAATAACTACACAGAGTCTTAATATTAATTTTAAATGTTTGATCAATAGCTCAGACTTGTTAATAGCTAACTCTTACATTTAAATAAACCCATTTTTTTATTTTTGCTTTGCCAAATGGCTTGGCACCTTTTCTCAGTACAGGATGCCCTTCTGGCTTCTCTCTGTCTCTGCTGGCAACTCCTCTAACTCTGCCCTGCTATATTTCAACATCCTTGGTTTGATTGACCCACCTATACTTCCTGCCTGGCTACTGGCCAGTCACCTTTTTATTAAACCAATTCCAGTGGCAAATATTTACAATATACAAAAGGATTATTCTACAGCACCTGTAGCCAAACAATTTTCAGAGAGTAAGAGACATTGGAACACAGCCCTGAATGTAAGATACCTTAGAAAATTCAGCCCTAAATTGGATGTTCCCATCAAATCCCATCCCTCTGGGTTAAGGAAACTCTACAGAAGAGGAGTGAGAAAGAGTGTAGGAGCCAGAAGGGATAGAGGACAGCAAGAAAACAAGTTCTTCTAAACATAGCAGGACTGACTGACACATATATAAACGCACAGAGATTGTGGCAGCAAGCACAGATCCTGCAAGGGTCTGCACCAGATATGATTCTAGAGGTGAAAGGAGTGGACACATGCCCCCATCCCTAAACCCAAAACCATCTCCAATTGATAAGCACTTGCAAATGAAATATTCACTTTTTCCAGCAGAGTGTTGTTGGGTATACAAGCTACTTTTAAGAGCAGGCCCCATGCCTGGCAATAGATGGCCAACACAAATAAACTCAAGGGTGCTTTTGGAGGTGGTGTCATAATGCTTTGTAATTGTGTGTGTGTGTGTGTGTGTGTGTGTGTTTCTTTTCCTTACAGGTTCTTTGTGTATTTTTCATGGTTTCCACTTTTCTGATTTTATGGTGTGTCTCTGCATCTATATGTGATTCTTGAACTTTTTTTTCACTTTTTCTTCTGTTTGATTGTTAGTTCTCTTCTGATTCATCATTTTATTTTATTTTATTATTATTCCTCAAATGCATTGTATTCTAATGAGGGAAAAAAGGATATGGATCCTGATTGAAGTGTGGGAGGAGTGGGGGGAGGAGAAATTGCAATCATAATATATTATACAAAAAATCAATCTTAAATAAAAGAAAAAATAGAGAAAGAAAAAATGTTGAAGTGGATATGACTTTTAAATATAACCCCTACTCCTGCTATTACAGAATAGGATCCAGGAAAGAATTAGAGTGAGTTAAGGGATCACATTGGGAATAGTGCTTGGGGAAGCACAGGTATTAAGGATTTATCAGTTCATAGTATTACATATAGTATCACTTGACTAGAATATGAAGTGTGTGTTAAGAGTAGACTACCATATGAAGTGGCATGGATAACAGGAATCAAAGACTCTAGGCTGATTGCAATTTATTGATGATAAGAAAATAATTTGCAATGAGGTATAAAACTTTGTCAAATAAAAGACCAGAGTTTGGGATATAGCTGCATAGTAAAGCACCTGCCTAGCATACACAAAGACATTGGTTTGAGTTCTAGTACCAAAAGAAAAGAAGGGAGCAGTAGATGGGAATAAAATTGAAAGGAAAGTAAAACAGAGAAAGCAAGTGCCTATTATGTAATTTTAAATAATTTATTTGCTAGAATCTGATTCCAAAATCCAAACACTAAAGCAATTACAACCTTTTCTACTAAATTAATAATTTGACAAACCCTATCAGAAACACACACATACACACACAAACACACACACACACACACACACACACACACACACACACACATACACCATTAAAAACAATCAGCAAGTTCCCTAAATTCAGTGAATATGAAATCATCACACAAAAATCAGTATCTTTCCATGTACTAACAACATTCAAACAGAAAAGAAAATGAACAAAATAATCCTATTTGTATCAGCATCAGAAAGAGCAATGACTTAAAAATAAGTCAGCCTGAGAAATGAATAGACTACATTGCAAGGTATAAAGCATTTCTAGCTCAAAGAAATCTATAAATGAATGCTAATGGTTTGATAATAGTAATGCTTAGATTTGTTGAATAATCAGAGATATTAATTTGGCCAAATTGATCGTATATGTGACAAAATTCCTGGTAGAACCCATTTAAAGCAGGAAAGATTTTTTTTGGTTCATAGTATCTTGTGATCTCAGCCCATCATGGCATACAATATAAGCTGTTGGGAGCTACTTGGTGCTGCGTAGCCTAGACTGCCAGAGTGTGCAGCAGAGGCCTCTCATGTTATAATAAACCATGAAGCAGAGATCCCAGGGAAGAACAAGAAACCAACTACTTTCAAGACCCAACCCTGAGTCATTTATATCTGCTAGCTAAGTCACATGTATAAAAATTTTTGCAATCTTTCAAAATAGCACTACCAATGGGAACCAAGGGCCCAAAACTCGATTCTGATAAGAACATTGGAAATTCAAACATGAACCAAACCTAAAGTTTCAGTGAAATACATATCAAAATCACAAAGATGTTCTTTGCAAAATGGAAAAACCTCCCCAAATTAGCAAGCTCATTGGACCATGAGTGATGAAAATTATCTTTAATGAAACAATTTGGAGAACTCATAAATTTTTAATTCAAAACATACCAGAAAATAATAGTAATCAAGAATTAGGTATGTTTTTATTATTGTAACTAAGTTGAATTACTACACAGCAGAAATGGACAGTCTCTTCAACAAATGCCAATGAGAAACTGTATAAATTCACAAATTGTACTTTATATCACATCATGTCTAAATATTAACTCAAAGTAAATTCAAACTACAAATGTAAAATAGAAAGGGTCTTAGAACAAAATAGGAGCAATCTTTAACACACTGTATTTGGGAAATGATTTATTAAATATTATACTGTGAACATAGTCTAACATGCTCATGCTAAACAAAACAATCTGTGCATTATAAAAATTTACAAATGTATTTAAAAGTTATCTTAGAGAAGAGTAGAAACTACTTATACTTATATATTTAATAGACAATTAATGTGTTGAATATATAAAATCTATTAATGAACAAAAAGCAAATAATGGCTGATGCTTTTAGAAGACTTTTATGCATAGAAAATATAGAAATGGGAGATAAGGACATGGAACAGGTGGTATTAGTGTTTATGATGCCATCATGAGAATCAGAGTTTGAATTCCCTGAACTATTATAAATTATAGCATGATAGCATATGTCTATAATTTCAGTACTCCTCAAGGAAGATACGAAGCAGAGACAGGAGAAACTTAAAAGCTAATAGGCTAGCTGGCTCACAGAGCAATGAACAGCAGACATTCTCTCCCAAACAAGGTAATCAGGAACTGACGACTGGAATTGTCTCAGACCTTCAATTGTGTACTGTGACATGTGCATGACCACAGACATGCAGGCATGCACACATGTACCATGCAGAAGCATACATAAACACACAAAATACACACTCCCATAGATTTTTTTTGAAAAGAGGCTATTTAAATAGCCAATAAGCACAAGGTAATGCACTTAATATTACAAATCATTAAGAAAATGCAAATTGAGATCAAAGAAGCTAGTTGAGAGGTGGTTAAAGAGATAGTAGGGAGGGAAGAGTAGTCAGCATGCATTGTGTACATGTGTGGGATTGTTCAAAACAAGTTTAATTAATAAAGGGGATGAAAAAGTTAGCACATTTAAATCTCAAGATGGCTATTATGGAAAAAATAGTGTTAGTGAGGATGAAGAATTGAAACACTTATCTTGTTTTTCAGGGAATTTAAAGTGGTTCCACCATTATAGAAAACAGTAAAAAAGTATCTAAACATTTAAAATATAAATAGAATATGATCTTACTACTGATATCTCTGTATGTATGTTAATGACTTCTGAGCAATATTTTAAAGAGACATTTGTGAATCCAAGCTCATTGTAACATTATTCACTTTAACCAATGGGGAAGAGAAAAATAAATATCAAGCAACAGTTGAATGGAGATAGAAAAATGTGGTATATTATAGCTGAAGTTTTCTTGGTCCTACCAGGCCCATGGTCAGGACAAATGTCTCCCACTTGAGTCTCCCAAGTAAGCACACAGAGACTTATATTACTTAAACTGTTTGGCCTAATGACTTAGGCTTCATGCTATCTAGTTCTTCTGTCTTAAATTAACCCATTTATATTAATCTGTATCTTGCCATGTGGCTCGTGACTTACCGGTACTTTACATCCTGCTCCTCATTGTGGCAGCTAGCAGTATCTCTCTGCCCCTGTCTTCCACTTCCCAGACTTCTCCTCTCTCTTTGTCCTGCCTATACTTCCTGCCTAACTACAGGCCAATCAGTGTTTTATTTATTATCAATCATCCACAGAACTTCCCCTTTTTCTTTTTTTTTTTTCCAAAAGGAAAGTTTTAACTTTAACATAGTAAAATTACATATAATAAAACAATTATCAAGCAAGAATTACAGTTACAATATCTAGTCTACTTATAATATCTAGTCTATTTGTATTTGGCAAAATTAAAGAAGATATCCTATCCTATATTTGTGAGTCTAAGGTTTCATATCTAACTTATCTGTTACCATAACTAAGGAAATTATAACTATTTAGTCTTCGACTACATCAAAGACCTCAGAAGGATATACTATTACCTGATAAACTGGAGAAGGATGCAAGCAACTTTCGGGAGTCTTGAGAGAGTAGACAGAGACAGCTGGCAGCCTGGACAGTCATCCAAAGTTCCT